>CAUYPK010156609.1:0-22329 GCA_963574355.1 Loris lydekkerianus
TGGAAAGAATAAACATTGTTAAAATGTCCATACTACCCTGCACACTCTGCATATTTAATAAAATCCCCATCAAAGCATCAATGTCATACTTAGAAGAACTTAAAAAAAATAATAATTCGTTTCATATGGAAGCAGAAAAAATCATAATAGCCAATACAATTCTTAGAAATTAAAAAAAGAAAAAATATCTTAGCATTCTCCCGCCAAACATAAAAATGAACACATATTCTACCCACAATTCTGAAATTTCAACAGTCCCCCACAACCACACCTAAGGTCTGGAAGTCTGCATCTTACCGAGGCCAGATTCTTGGGCAATTTTTCAAGAGGTATGGACACGGTTTGGGCTGCTACAAGTCTGCTGAATCAGTAGCATGGGTGTAAGTGGGGACTGTGCAGTGAGGGAGCAGAGCAGGAGAGAAAGAAATGGTACCCTGCAGCAGACTACAGCCGTGGTGGTGGGAACAATAGGGCTCACATCCCAGGTGGTATTTTGGAGAAACAATTCTCATTGCTCTTAGCAACCAGTGGGAGCTGAGCATCTACTCTCGGGGCAGCCATTGGTGGAGCATATCTGTGATGCAAACACAGGTCCCATGAGAAAGGGGCAAGCCTATGATGGCACCTTCTCAGGCGGGGAAAGGAAGTGACTGAGGCAGTATTCCCCCCAGGGAAGGGTTGGATCTTAATTGCTGCTTTGGAGAGCCCCAAATGCATATGCCCCCCAGTGGAGCAAAGCCAGGACAAGGGTGCTCACAGCAGCAGGATCAGCCCAGGGTGGGGCAGGAACTGAGAACCCTTTGTAAGCTTCTGTCATGCCTTCCTCAATACAGAGTGCAGCAGAGAAAGAAACACCAGCTCCATGAGAACAGAAGTGGTAGGAAAAGGCACAGGGCAGGCCTGAGTCACAGCTTCTGTGAATTTGCTGGGTGGATCACAGCTGGGACAGAAGGGCAAATTCCATGAGAATACAAGAGTCTGCAACATCAGCCTGGGGCAAGGCTAGAACTGAGTGCCACTCCCCAGGTTCCATTGCGCACCCGAGGTAGTCAGGCTTCAACTCCCCCTGCCACCTAGTGGCAGGGTAGCCTGGCCAATGAGGCATTGATCAGAGTGGACAAACTCCCCAAAGGAACAATAAGAAGGGCACATCAGAAGATTCCATTCATAAACTAATGGCTGAGATGTCAGAAATCGAGTTCAGTAGGTCTGGGTGAGTATTCTAGGAGGAGACCTCCTGAGCAATTGAAGCAGGTTCATAAATACACTACTGGGATCTGATCAAACTAAAAACTTTCTGCACAGCCAAGAACACAGTAAGTAAAGCAAGCAAACAGCCCTCAGAATGGGAGAAGATATACGCAGGTTATGTCTCCAACAAAGGTTTAATAACAAGAATCCACAGAGAACTCAAATGTATAAGCAAGAAAAGAACAAGTGATCCCATCGCAGGCTGGACAAAGGATTGAAGAGTAACTTCTCTGAAGAAGACAGGTGCATGGCCTACAGACATGTGAAAAAATGTTCATCATCCTTAATCATCAGAGAAATGCAAATCAAAACTACTTTGAGATATCATTTAACTCTAGTAAGATTAGCCCATATCAGAAAATCCCAAGACCAGAGATGTTGGCATGGATGTGGAAAAAAGGGAACACTTCTACACTGCTAGTGGGAATGCAAATTAATACATTCCTTTTGGAAAATTGTATAGAGAACACTTAGAGATCTAAAAATTGATCTACCATTCCATCCTATAATTCCTCTACTAGGTATATACCCAGAAGACCTAAAATCACATTATAACAAAGATATTTCTACCAGAATGTTTATTGCAGCCCAATTCATAATTGCTAAGTCATGGAAAAAGCCCAAGTGCCCATCGAACCATGAATGGACTAGCAAATTGTGGTCTATGTACACCATGGAATATTATGCAGCCTTAAATAAGATGGAGACTTTACCTCTTTCATGTTTACATGGATTTAGCTGGAACATATACTTTTTAGTAAAGTAGCTCAAGAATGGAAGAAAAAGTATCCAGTGTACTCAGCCCTACTATGAAACTAATTTGTGGCTTTCATATGAAAGCTATAACCCAGTTATAACCTAAGAATATGGGAAAGGGGATGAGGGAGGGGACGGAGGGGGAGGATGCATGGAGGGAGTGTGATTGGTGGGATTACACCTGCAGTGCATCTTACATGGGTACATGTGAAACTTAGTAAATGTAGAATATAAATGTCTTAACACAATAACTAAGAAAATGCCAGGAAGGCTATGTTAACCAGTGTGATGAAAATGTGTCAAATAGTCTGTAAAACCAGTGTATGGTGCCCCATGATCACATTAATGTACACAGCTATGATTTAATAATAAAAAATAAATAAATAAAATAAATAAAATAAAAGATTTCAAAATGCAGAGCTAAGAGGAAGAACATTTCAGAGGAGGATAGAAGGGCAAAGACAGAAAAGAAAAAAAATTTATGAACCATACATTTGATAAGGGTTAATATTCAAAAAATATTTTAAAAACTCAACTCATTACAAGAAAACAAATTACTCAAGTAAAAAATAAGAAAAGGATGTAAAAAGGTATTTCTCAAAAGAAGACATACAAATGGCCAACAGGTATAAAAAAAAAAAAATACTCAGCATCACTGATGATTAGGGAAATGAAAATTAAAGCCACTTTGAGATATCACTTCACATCTGCTAGGATGACTGTTATCAGTAAGACAAGAGGTAAGTGTTGGGGAAGGTGTGGAGAAAAAAGGGAATCCTTGCACACTCTTGGTGGCAATGTAAATTGGTACAACCACTATGGAAAACACTATGGTGGTTCCTTAAAATATTAAAAGTGGAACTACCTCATGATCTAGTAATCCCACTTCTGGGTATGAAGGAAATGAATTCAATATGGCAAAGAGATATCATCACCTCAATTTTCATTGAAACACTATTCAAAATACCCAAGATATGCAGTCAACCTAAGTGTATATAAATGGATAAGTGGAATGACATTAGGTTTATAAATGAAGGAAATCCTGTCATTTGTGACAACATGGATGAACCTGAAGGAATTACACTAACCAAAATAAGCCATCCAGGCACAGAAAGACAAATACCACATGATCTCACTCAAATCTAAAAAAGTCAAATTCAGGGCAGCGCCTGTGGCTCAAAGGAGTAGGGTGCTGGCCCCATATGCCGGAGGTGGCGAATTCAAACCCAGCCCCAGCCAAAAACTGCAAAAGAAAAAAAAGTCAAATTCAGCTGGGTGCCCGTAGCACAGTGGTTACAGCACCAGCCACATACACTGAGGGTGGCAGGTTCAAACCCAGCCCACACCAGCTAAACAAATGCAACAAAAAAATAGCTGGGCATTGTGGTCGGTGCCTATAGTCCCAGCTACTTGGGAGGCTGAGGCAAGAGAATCTCCTAAGCCCAAGAGTTGGAGGTTGCTGTGAGCTGTGATGCCAAAGCACTCTACTGAGGGTGACATAGACTCTATCTCAAAAAATAAATAAATAAATAAATAATTTTAAAAAGTCAAATTCATAGAAGCAGACAGTAGAATGGTGGATGGGGGAGTGGTGTTGGAGAAATGTTGATCAAAGGATAAAAAATTTCAGTTAGACAGGAGGAATATGTTCAAGAGATCTATTGTACAACATCATGACTATAGTTAATAACTATGTATCATATACTTGAAGATTGCTAAAAAAGCAGGCTGAACATGGTGGCTCACGCGTGTAATCCTAGCACTCTGGGAGGCTGAGGCAGGTGGATTGCCTGAGCTCATGGGTTCAAAACCAGCCTGAGCAAGAGCAAGACCTCATCTCTAGGCAACAACCATAGCTCAGTAGGTAGGGCACCAGCCACATACACTCAGGCTTGCAGGTTCAAGCCCAGCCTGGGCCTGCTAAAGAACAACTGCAATAAAAAAAAAAAAAAAAAGCTGGGCATTGTGGCAGGTGCCTGTAGTCCCAGCTACTTGGAAGGCTAAAGCAAGAGAATCGCTTAAGCCTGAGAGTTTGAGGCTGCTGTGAGCTGTGACATCATGGCACTCTACTGAAAGGAACAGAGTGAGACTCTATCTCAAAAAAAAAAAAAAAATTGCTAAAATAGATTTTAAATGTTCTAACTATAAAAAATTATAAATATATGAGGGAAAGAGTGAGGGGGGTGGGGCCTTGGTGTGCCACACCTTCTGGGGGCAAGACATGATTGCAAGAGGGACTTTACCTAATAAATGCAATCAGTATAATCTGGCTTATTGTACCCTCAATGAATCCCCAGTAATAAAAAAAAAAATTATAAATATGCGAGGTAATGAATATATTCATTAGCTTTATTTATTCATTCTATAATGTATGCAGATAACAAAACATCATGTTGTATACCATAAATATATGTAAAATTTTGTCAGTTTAACTAAAAATGAAAAAAATACAGGCAGACAGGAAACACATGGCATTAGAGAGACGGCAAGTAATTTGATGAAGCTGGACCATAAATGCATGAGAGTGGAGAGCAAAAGATAATGCAGGAAAATTGGCTTGGGGTCAGATCACAGAGATTCCTGCACGCACCATGCTAACAAGTCTGTATTTTATTTTATAGCTAAGAGAGAACTAAATATGTTTAGCCGGGAAGTCAAAGCAGATGAGTCATTCTTCAGAAAATTATCCTTGCAACATTATGAATGATATCCAGCATGCCAGAAAAATTGGAGGTTAGGGTCTAGAATAATTTAAGGTAAGTCATAATATCATAACCATCCTTTTAATAGGCAAAGGTACTAATTATGCTGTGTTTTATAGCACATGGGGAATGAATAAAGGCAAATCACCTTAGGCACATATAAAGAGCCTCTAGAGCAGAAATTGGCAAACTATGATCTCTGGGCCAAATCCAGTCTCCCTCCCCCACCTGTTATATAAATAAAGTTTTATTGGAACACAGCTACCCCATTCATTTACAACTATCCCATTCACAGCTACCCCGTTTAATTTACCTATTATTTATAGCTACTTTTCTCTACACCTGTGCAATTGAATAATTGAGACCAAAACCCTGTAACCCACAAAGCTTCAAATATTTTGTCTGGACCATTCTAGAAAATGTTTGTCAGCCCTTACTTGAGAGAAATTTTATAGTTTCCTGTGAAAATTTCTCTCCTCTCCCCAGATTCTGGGTTTCACAAAAGCAAAGGAGATGTTTACAAGTACATTGTAAGTACATTATCAGGGCTCTGGGTGCATCCCCTGGGATTCTCTTTATCATTTTTGTATATCTCTCCCCAGAATCTATGTTCTTTTCTTTTCTAGTAGCCAGAATCTGAGACTCTTTGAAGTCCTGCCCTAAAGTGACTAAAGCTCCTTGCCTGTGCTCAAAAATAGCTAGTTCCTGGGACTTTATGTGCCTTCTGCCCACCTACATCTCCACTCAAACAACCCTTAGTCAATAACTAGAGGAAGAGTATGAAAGCCTTTGCCTCAATTCAGGACAAACTCTGAGGTATAATTCGCACTTCCAGAGTTCCCTGCTGGATGAAACTAGTGCTAAGATGTCCCCTGAAATCACACCTTCGCCTGCCTCTTGCCCCTCTCTGTCTTGCTTCTTCCATTTCTGTGCTGGTTCCTCTTGGGAGTATTTGCTTAATTAATCACTTGGACAGGAATCCTCCTCTCCAGATCTGCCTCCGTATGACCTAACATAAGACCCCAAACACATTGGTTCTATTCCAGCAAAGCAGCAAAGCAAAACCAGTGAATTCTGCACATTGCTCTTGGTAATGAGTTTTTCCATTAGTCCCTTTCAATTTTCCCAAAGAAATAAATAGAATAAGATAGTACATTTTGTTATCTTCCTTGAGATAACTCAAATATCAAATATCAGCAGAAACCTGAAACTCAAGACTCAGAGAGTATTTTACAAGTGTCATAGGATACGATCATAATGGGTTTTGCTGTTCCACAGGCTCAAATATAGCACAGATCAAATTATGCCTTCAAAAGCCCGTGAGTTATACTTACTAAAAGCCTGATGTGACCCAGATAGCAGATAACTAGAGGTTATAACTCTCCACCCAACACCAAACAATATGTCATATGTCTATAGGCATTGTTCTGAAATTATTCTATTATTTCTTTCATTGTATTTAATTCCTCGCTGTATTTTATCAGCTCACCATAAGTCAGTCATATGTATAACTATATCAAATAGAGCTCTGGATAGTTTCCCAAAAACAAAACCAAAAAAAAAGGGGGGGAGGGAGAAGAAAAGAAAGAAATATACAAGCTGAGTCATTCACAATTATTTTCTGAAGACTAGTCTTTCTGGAGCATACTGATGAATTATGCATTGTTTTTCAACCCTCACACTCTGGGACCCCCCACCACACTATGGAGCCTCACAGAATATATTACCTTCTGCACCATACATGCAGGTCATTGAATCCTTGTATTATTATTTATTTAGCAGCACCATGACAGGAAAAGAATTCGTACAGAGATCCAAATAATTCTTATTTATCTCCCAAGAATACATAGCTTAGAATAAATAATACTAGTAGCAACATTGTCAACACCTGAATAGAATGCTCTTCTTCCCCCAAATTTCTGTGTTATGTATCTTTCTATTCAGACTCAAATGCTTCTTCAGTAAGAGAATCTGTTGTCAATTCCACATTATCTCAGCCCCACCTTATTCTATATTCCTCCCTGAGAAGCTTCAGAACTGCATCCCACAATATCCCATGGGGCATGGCTCCAGGTTAGACCACCAATGAGAACTACTCATAGGCAATTCCAGAGGTATAAAAGGAGATACCATGCATTTGTTGTTGGTAGCCATAGGGAGGCACATGGGCATCTGCAGGCAACTAATATAGCCTTTTGCCAGCATCTTCCAGGTATTCTTCTGAAAAGACCCCATTGGAGGGCAAGTAGCAGAGATCAATGGCCAGCTCTTCCATTCACTCCGCAGCCCTCTGAATGGTTGCATTAGCTTCCAGTTCCCTGTATTAAATGTCTTCCTGCTTAATATACTTAGAAGAGCATCTGTTTCCTGAATGAATCCTAAGGCAAATAGTGTTCACATCACTTTTTAACTTTCTCAGAATGGGACACATAAAGCGCCAATAGTTTGATGGTTTGAGGAGCAAAGTATTAGCGAGGCAGGTCTAAAATCGATTGCCCCATTGGTTATGTAGACAAGGAGGAAAGACAAGTTTCACTGCAAATGCTGAGAGAACAGTGATATGAATATTTAATATATGGCATATTATATCTTGCAAAAAAATATTTCCTAAGAGGTTCATGGCTGACCTAAAACTCCAGAGTTTTCCATAACGAGTACATGCATTTCCATCTCTTATCTATATACATATCTGAAGAGGAGTTGCACTTGACAACTAGACATCCTTTTCCAATGGAGGAGGCTCAAGCAACTATTTATCTTCACTACCTCTAGGACCTTGGACAAAGTACTTGACTTTTCTGAAGCAAATATTCATTGCCTATTGTCTACCCCCTATTTATTATCCCTTTCTTCTCCTACTATCAGGACCCCAATTCTGCTCAGGATAAAAATGGACCCGACAAAAATGATCAGTGTTTTCCAGCTTGCTTTACAACTGGCATTGGCTGTGGGATGATATTTAAACCAGTAACATACCCACACAAGTGTAACTGAAAGTCCTTGCTGCACTTCTAAGAATCATTTTAAAAGAGGACTGACTCACTGCATGTGCTTTCTACCTTTAGTCCAGGGTTTCTCAATCTCAAAACTATTGACATTTGGAGCCAGATAATTCTTATTGTAGGGGTTGTCCTGTGTATTATAGGAAGTTTAGCAGTATCTTTGCCTTCTACACATTAGATACCAGAAGCAACACTACCCCTACAAGTTGTGACAACCAAAAATGTCTCCATATATTGCCAAATGTCCCCTGGGGGTAAAAATCACCCCCAGTTGAGAACCAGTGCTTTAGCCTTTCTTCCTCATCCATTCTGAAATGTTAATGCAATGCCAGTGGTAAAGCAGCCATTTTGTAAACATAAGGCAACAAATAAGAGAAAGACATTTACATGCTGTACACAGTGGTATAAAAAGCTGATAGCATTGGGAGCCTACCATTTTAAAACTAGAATACCTCCACTTCCCCTTCACGACATGAGGCAAATAAACCCCTTATTTGTTTGAGGTATTATGTGTCATGTTTTCCATTAGCTGTAGCCTAATGTAATCCTAACACACTTTTATCAGATGTAGTTTGAGAAAAAAAAAAATTAGTACCTTCTTCATAGCATTGGCTGAAAGAGTTTAGGATGACATTGAATATAAAACACTTTTTAATTCCTTGGTCCAAAGTACAAGATAAATAAATAAATGTTAGTTGTGGATTGCACAGAGAAAGTAGAAACATAACTTCTTCTAAGGATATGGAATAAATGTGGTCTTCCTATTTGGAAGATCTTTCAGGGAAGTCCAGGCCAGATTATACCCTTATCCAAATACCTGAAGGCTCCTGTGAAATAATGTCACTCTCTTTAGTCAGACATCCAGTTTGAGAAGGTAACACTTTTGGTGAGACAGACGTACCCGCAAGCTTCTTAGAGCACTGTGGAAGACTTCCCTAGCAAAGCCCAACTGTACACGTGAGCCAGAAGAATTGGGCTATTCACATCTCCAAAAAAAAATGAAGGATTCTTTTGAGGGCCACTATTTTTACACCTCTGAAAATGCACACAAGAAACATCATGAAATCTAACCCTTGAAAAGACCAAGATAAAGGTTATCTTCAGTATCCAACATCTTCGTTTCTGCCTGCTTTCCTTTCTTATTCCTATGTCTGTTCCTCCCAACATCCATCAGTGTGCTTATTTCACCTGCCATCCCATCACACCAAAATTGGCCTTTCCTTGGCAATACACTGTACTCCAGAGTCATCTCCCCCTTTCCCTCTTCATCCATCAAAACTATTATTCTTTTAAGACAGCTAATCCGTTAGCTGTCATTGGGGGCCTCAAACTAATTTATGATAAAATGTGACTGACTAATAGCAATCTAATGTATTAACTCTACAGAAACACTGGTATGTAAAAGAGCAGTTTATTATCCAAAGAGATAAATCTAATTATAAGGGAGGTTTTCCCAGCTGAGAGAACCTTCTTTCTGATACTATTGAAATTAAGCCAATGGCCTATTCCACTTAATCATCATTGTGTTTTCCACATGGAATACAATGCCAGACATATAGCAAGTAATCAATGCTCAATAAATGTTGATACACATAGTAAGTAATTTCATTAATAAACCCAGTCTGATCAATGTCATCCATAATATCAGAAAATGTAGAAAGCTGCATTTTCTATTTAACCTTCAAATATAAAAGGTCTAACATATGAATATGAACATAATTCAATGCTATTCACATCAAAGCACCTTTCCATATTAACTAATCTTACCACAGGAGAACAAAAATGGTGGAAAAAAGAGAGAGAGACTTTGTGAGAACCCAGAAATCTTCTGGAAAATGAAGCAAGGTATGAAATCTGTTCCAGTTAATTTTCAATGATAAACAAAACTAAATGTTTTAATATAAGCTATTTCAATCAGCATGCAATCTAGGCTTAAGAATTTCCTTAGTGCTAAAGGAACACACAAACATATCATATGATCCCCTACTGTGTTTTTATTCCAAAAAATATAAAGAAAAATATTCTATAACAACTTTTCATCACCACTAATATGAGATATTAGCAGTACCTTAATTATCTGAATCTCTCTGTTCCTTAGTTTCCTCTTCTATAGAATGTGGATATTTAACTTCTAATGCCAACATAGTGAAATAGAGTTGAAAAGAGTATTCAGATAATAAAAGAATATTGTATTACCAAGATCAAGAATTAACAAACTACTGAGGAAAAGAATTCCTACTTAGTAAATGGTGCTGTGATAACTGGTTAGCCACATGTAGAAGACTGAAATTGGACCCACACCTCTCACCACTGACAAAAAATGACTCTCACTGGATAAAAGATTTAAATTTAAGACACAAAACAATAAAAATGCTAGAAGAAAGTGAGGGGGGAACACTTGAAAATATTGGCCTGGGAAAAGATTTTATGAGGAACAGCCCGTGGCAATTGCAGCAACACCAAAAAGAAATAAATGGGACATGATCAAGCTAAAAAGCTTCTGCACAGGTAAAGGTACTGCAACCAAAGCAAACAGATGGCCTTCACAATGGGAAAAGATTTTTGCATGTTACAAATCTGACAAAAGGCTGATAACTAGACTCTACAGAGAACTCAAATTAATCAACAAGAAAATAGCAAACAATCCTGTTTATAAGTGAGCGAGAGACTTGAACAGAAATTTTTCTGAAGATGACAGACAAGTGGCCAACAGACACATGAAAAATGCCCATTATCCCTAATCATAAGAGCAATGTAAATCAAAACCACTCTGAGATATCACCTAACTCCAGTGAGATTAGCATACATAATAAAGTCCCAAAACTGCAGAAGCTGACGTGGATGTGAAGAAAAGGGAATACTCCTACACTGCTGGTGGGATTGTAAACTAATACAAACTTTATGGAAAAAAATATGGCAATTCTCTATGAACTAAAAGTCAACCTTCCATTTGATCCCACAATTCCATTATTACTAGGTAGCTACCCAGAAGAGCAAAAACCATTTTATCACAGGGACATTTGCACCAGAATGTTTATTGCAGTCAATTCATAATTGCCAAGTCATGGATGCAACCCAAATGCCCATCAACACATGAATGGATTAACAAACTGGTAATGTATATGTATACCATGGAGTAATATTCAGCCATAAGAAAAAATGGAGACTTTACATCTTTTGTGTTTACCTAGATGGAGTTGAAACACCTTCTCCATACTAGAATGGAAAAAAAAATTACCCAATGCACTCAATACTAATATGAAACCAACATAGAAACAATGACACGCTTACACAAAAGAAAAACACAAGTATAGTCTATAGAGGGGAGAGGAGAGATAAATGGGGGAGAAGGAGGGAGGGCCATTGGCAGGTTCTCACTTAATAATGTGCACAATGTGAGGGTGTTCAGCACGGCCCCTGGATAAAGATCTCAACTGCAACTTGAACTTTACCTTAGAAATGAAAACAATGTAACGTAAACATTTGTACCCTCATATCAATCTGAAATTTTAAAAATAAATAAATAAGAAATATTTTCCATAATCACATAAAAAAATGAATTAGCAAACTTTTTCTGTAAAGGGCCAGATAGTAAATATTTCAGCTTTTGTAGTCCATGAGATCTCTGGACAACTACTCAACTCTGCCATTGTACCTGGGAAAATAGAGACAAGGTGGGGAAACATAAAAAATAAATGGACTTGGCTGTGTTCCAATAAATATTTATAGACACTGAAATTTGAAACTCCCAGAACTTTTATGTACCATGATATAGTCTTCTTTCGATTTTTTAAAACCATTTAAAAAGGTAAGAGCCAGTCTTAGCCTATGGACCAAATCAAAACAGCATGCCAAATATGGCCCAATGGCCACAGCTTAGCAGGGCAACATAGATAATTCAGTAAGGGTAGATTATTCATTGAATTACTTCAATTAACACCACGGGGCCTAGTACACAGTAAGTGCCTAACAATCCTTGCCAAACTGAACCATGTTCCACAGTGTGGTTCCTGTACATGTGTATGCACTTGATGCATGACTTAGCTGTTAAGATTTTTATTTGTTTATGCTTTGTGCTTTGCTATTACTACCACGTACATGCAACATATCTTAGTTGCTTGAGAGTTTATTCCTTACCCTAAAGTCTTACTTATGGCTAGAGCTTTAAAAATCACAATTAATTTCTATGGAGACTAGAGAGAGTTCAGAAAGTGAAGATTAGTACTTTAAAAGAGAGATAATAGCTATCACAAAGGAACTCAGAAGCACAAAGAACATTGAAAACTTAATATACAACATGATTTAAACTCTCAAGTCACCCCCACCTTCCCAGAAGTTTTCACAAGCTATACTACAACTTGATAATGCCAGTGGGAGGTACAGAGCCAGACATAATTCTGCTTTATTTGGCTACGAGCACTGAAATAGCATATAATTTTTACACAGATGACCAAACGGATTTAAACATTGGTTAGGTTGACTGCTTTACTCCTGAATTTTCAAAGCCACTTAGAATTAAGCTAATCTACAGAAAGCAAGAGGAGAAAGCTCATTTGTTTTAATCCCTACTGACTTGGCTATTTGGGAGAGTCAGGTAAATTCTCAAATGTTTTACATGTATAACATCAAAGGGATCGTTTTAATCACTTAATTAAACAGCTTTGTGTTTTACTGTACATGGTTAAGTCTCTTAGCATATTTTTTCTTTTTTATAAATTTCACCAACATAAGGGAAAAAAATGGAACAACTGATCATATCCCTTTCACAATTTATAAGGCAACTTTGTTTTTCTTTTCTTTTTTTTTTGAGACAGACCCTCAAGCTGTGTCACCCTGGGTAGAGTGCTGTGGTATCACAGCTCATAGCAACCTCCAACTCCTGGGTGCAAGTGATTCTCCTGCCTCTACCTCCCAAGTAGCTGGGACTACAGGCACCCGCCACTATACCTGGCTATTTTTTGGTTGCAGCCGTCATTGTTGTCTGGCCGCCTGGGCTGGATTCGAACCTGCCAGCTCAGGTGTATGTGGCTGGCGCCTTAGCCACTTGAGCCACAGGCACCAAGCCAGATAAGGCAACTTTCTTAAGCTTGCAATGGCTTTGAAAGCTCCAGTCAGGCTTAATCATGCCAAGGCCTCATTTTCTCTGATGAGCTCTGTAAGAACTATTAAACATCAATCAAAATTCTGAGCTTTAAGCTCCTGGAAGTTCAGGAGACCGTACATGAATTACCCAATCCTTCAAAACAACAGCAGTTTCCATAATGCCAAAGAAATGATTGACTAGTATAGATGCCTTAGCCGAAGATATAATCCTAAGCAGAGCCAATGGTATTGATGAAAATTATTCTGAGGAATAGGCTTTAATATCCTTTGAGGCTTTCAGGACCCCACATATAATAACAATGTAGTTATCTGACAAATCAAATTTTATCCCCTTGATAAGGTTTATTATAAGCCTTTAGAAACTTTAATTCTGCCAATTGCTTTTGGGTGTGGTCCACAAACTGATGTATCACACAGAGATAGAGGATTGATAAGACAGCCCCCTCACCCCATGAATCAGAGGAGTTTATAAATGAAAATCACAGTTCTTATTTTATAAGAACTGTAAGACAGGAATACTCAGATTTCAGATTTTCCATCCTTAACCCTGTGTGAGTAATACCCCAGTAGAGTGGACAATCCCCAATGCTCTCCGGTATAGATAACATTCTAGGAAGGCATGTTCCAAACTATAGACCAACACTATCCATCCTCTCTCCTAAAACACCATCTCCATTTATCTTGGAGGTGGGCAATTTCTCCAGATTGTAAAAGGAACTACTCAGGCACAGATAAATCTTAATTTTGCCATACGTACACTACTAAACATTTCCCTTTGTCTTTGTCATGTTCCTCTTACTTGGGTGAGCCCTGCACCCCCCAATAGAGTTAAAGAATGAAATCAACATCTGAGTTTTCTTAGTAAATAGATGGAACAGGTAGTAGCAATAGAATTCAGAACCAAAAGCCACCCTTGATTAATCCATAAAATAAAACATCGTTCCCCCTGAGTGCAGGGGCAATATTACCTTAAAAATAGAGGCAATGCTCACCCAACAGGAGAGTAGCCAAATAATATAATTTTTTAAATCAGTGTTTTTATTAGCTTCAATTACATGGGGAAACTTCTCGCCAAGTTTTTGTAACTAGAACAGCTGCTGGACCTACTCAAATGAATATCCTAGGCCTCAATGAGCTAAACCCATTTGTCCAAACACAATGATAAAATGATAAAAACCCAAGCGTGGAAACAATCCTATATCGTTATTAGGATTTTATATGAGCCAAAGAAAATTACATTTTGCCCTGTCTCACTCACAGGGCTCCACATCAGGGATCAAACCAGCCTACCACCTAAGCTTAAGGCATCTGAGGATCAACAGAAGCAGGAAGAGAGTTTCTCCATACTCACCTTATCTGCCTAAAAGCAGAGCCTTCCAAAAGATTTCAACTGTCATAAATCCTCCTTCAAGAGAAGTTTCCTGCACTAGGGGGAAAGGTGACTCCCATCACCAAAAAGGAGAAATTGGTGCCAAGATGAGAACATGCATAAACAAACCTCACTTTCCATTAGCTTCTCCCATATATTTCTCAGTCACTTGCCACCATTTATTGTCCCCTGAAATCCCAACCCTCTCCTTTTTTTTTTTTTTATTAAATCATAGCTGTGTACATTAATGCGATCATGGGGCACCATACACTGGTTTTATAGACCGTTTGACCCTCTCCTATTCTTAAGATAGTATATAAGCCCCAAATTCTAAAAGCTTCTTTAGGCTATATTTTCTGCAAGCTGTCAGGTACATTAGTGAATAAACATTGTCTTTCTCTTGCTCATGTCTCTTGTCAGTTTAATTCACAGTCCCCTAAACACTAAACCTAAGAGGGTAGATGAAAAGTTTTTCCTCCCTGACACCAGCCACACTCAATACTGCCTGTGGCCACTTTTAGGCTACAAGGGCAGAGTTGAGTAGTTGCAACAGAGACCATACAGCCAGCACAAAGCCCAAGATGTTTAATATTTGTCTCTTTATACACAAAGTTTACCAATCTTTATCTACATAAGATATTCCCAAGTTTTTCAAAACCATTAATAAAGACAGCCAGGAGAAAATAAAGTACATGGTTAATCTTTTCAGAAAGTTTTATCAAGGTATAAACATATAATTAAATAATAATTATTTAAACAATCATATAATTAACTGTAATACATAGTCCTATTTTGCTGAGGTCGATGAGGTTAAAACAGAGCCAATATACAAGTGTTAACCAAAAATTGGATTAAATATCATAAAAAAATTAACACCCATTTTGGGAGAAAGAAAAAAACCACAAATTATTCAAAATCATTTTTTTTTTTTTTTTATTGTTGGGGATTCATTGAGGGTACAATAAGCCAGGTTACATTATTTGCATTTGTTAGGTAAAGTCCCTCTTGCAATCAAAATCATTTTCAAATGTCAAGATTCAAAGGGCTTAGAAGTGTACCTGCAATACCTAGGTCCTCACATCTAATATTTCTCAGAGAAATTTAATCAGCTACTTAATCCTTCTCCAATTGTTAAATTACTTATGTAAGTAGGAGGCAAGCTGGAGATTAACTTAAATAAATACATCCCTTCTCTCATCAACAGTTCAGCTGAGTGGGAATTGTCATCATTTTTTCCTTTAAGTTTTAGCTCTTATATGCACAATTCTTTACCACCTTAACAAAACTTCTGAATAAACTCCCTCATAAGGTAGAAAGGAGAGATCAAATGAGATTACTCTAGTGAATTATCAAATTAGGCAAGTGAGAATTGTCATGGAGAGATCAAAGGGTCAGTGCTCATACAGATTACTTATTCCTTTGATATTGGCATCCCCTAGTTTAGTTACTTATCCCCTAATTCAGGGCTTCTTAGCATTGGGAGTTTGTGAAAAATACAAATTTGGGAAACCACCCTAGACCTACTAAACATGCCTCTGGAGTGGGACCCAGGAATCTGCATTATGATGAATGACTCTTACCATAAGGCAGGGTTTCTCAACCTTGGCACTGCTGACATTTAAGGAATAATCATTCTTCTTTGCTAGGGACTGTCTTATACATTGCAGCACCCCTCACTTCTACCCACTAAATGCCAGTAACACCCCTCCACAGTTGTGACCAAAAATATCTGCAGACATTGCCAAATGTCCACTGGGAGTGTAATATTGCCCTGGGCTGTGAAACACAGCTATAAGGGATTTTCATGCATGAGACACTTTCTTCTCTAGATTGTGGTACTTGCCTAGGCATCTGAGAACCCCAACACTATATTATCCATTCATAAGAAGAGTATTTACCCACTACTTCAATAATACTTAGGGTTTTCACTACTAGTCATCACTGCTATGCTATTAGGAGCACTTTATGGGGAAAACACCACCATCTTCCCTCCCTCTAGAATGTGCCTCAGGCACTTGCAATTCAACCCAATTTCTAGCCAATGCCACCTAAACCCCAGAATAATAAGGTACAAAGAATAAATCAACAATTAGAAAATGCTTTGCAGCCATAAGTCATGATATAAATATACTTGAAGATCTCAGAGATGTTTAGATTAAAAGTTCTAATAACTTTTCTCTCAGTAACTTGGCAAAATCTGTTTTTAAGTACTTTCAGGCATCTATAAAGCTACGTTAATACAATTACAGTTCACTGAAAAATTAGCATGCAATCTAGTTTGAAAGCTAAAATCAGTCATAGCAGGGTAATATTCCATTTAATTATAAAGATTAATTCATCCTTCATTTATTTGTGCATGTGTTTGGTCTTTTCATTTTTCATAGAACACCCGAGATTCGAATACCATCTGGTAGAACTGCCATACAAATATCAGTAGCATCTATTAGAATCACAGATTTCATTTCCACATAGAATTGACAAAAGGACAAAGGAAGGGTGGGAAAGGAAGGGGAAGGAGGCAACAGAGAATCATTTTAAAAATGAGATTTTCCACCAGTCTTACAGGACTGTTGTTCTTGTGTCCCCTGCCATGCCACCTGCATAAACCATACCAAATAGCAAGTCCTGCCATCCCTATTTACTATATTTTCTGAAACAGCTAGGTGAAGATTCAAGCAGTGTTGTGAATAACAATGTGAACTCTACCAATTATAAATTATGTCCATCATGTTTTCCAAAATGTCTATTATATCTTCCTTATAATTTGGCCTTAGTCATGTGGTGATTAAGACTGACCACTTATATCATTATAACATGTGCTCAATATTCAACCTTTTACTGAATGGTCAAACAAGCACTACATACTTGGAAACATCTTTTAAATTTTTATTGAGTTATACAAAGTGCACAAACATTAAGTGTACAAATCAAAGAATTTTTTAAAATACATACAAAAAGAGACACACACACCTGGGTTAGTAGCTCTGAGAAAAAAAAAATTAAATATTTAAAATATTTATAGCACCCAGAAGGCTTCCTGGGGTGTCTTTCCAGTCAATAATCCTTCCACCCCACTGTTTTTCAGTATACAGTTGTTTACTTTCCATGACTTTATGTGGGGATGAAGATTTTTGCTGGAGTTGAGTTCTCCTTTTATTTCATGTTGGTCTAAAAGACACAAGGTATAGTTTCTATTCTTTTAAAT
Source organism: Loris lydekkerianus (assembly GCA_963574355.1). Taxonomy (NCBI): domain Eukaryota; kingdom Metazoa; phylum Chordata; class Mammalia; order Primates; family Lorisidae; genus Loris; species Loris lydekkerianus. Next base: position 17,389 of record CAUYPK010156609.1, read on the forward strand.
ATGTTGAGATTTGATTTTGTGCCCTAAGATATGATCAATTTTGGAAGATGAGCCATGGGCTGAAGAGAACATATACTCAATTTTATCGTAATGGAATATTCTGTGTATGTCTGTTAAGCCTATTTATTTTAAAGTTGTGTTTAAGACCATTTCTTCTTTGTTTAGTCTCTGCTTATAGAATCTATTCAGTTCTGTCAAAGGGGTGTTTAAGTCCCCAGTTATTATGGTGTTGCAGGATGTCATACTGTTCAGATCATTTAGGGTTCATTTTATATATCTGGGAGTGTTTATGTTGGATGCATAGATATTTAGGATTGAAATGTCTTCTTCTGGTATTGTTCCCTTGATGACTATACAGTGTCCATCTTTCTCTTTCTTTCTGTTGGTTTAAATCCAATTGTATCTGCAAATAAGATTGCAACCCCTGCTTTCTTCTCATTTCCATTTGCCTAAAATATTGTTTTCCAACCCTTCACCCTAAGTCTTGCTTTGTCCTTAGAGGATAGTTTAAGTGTGTTTCCTTAAGATAGCATATAGTTGGTCTGTGCTTTTTTTTTTTTTTTATCTAGTCAGCCAGCCTGTGCCTCTGACTGGGAATAATCAACACTGTTAAAATATCTGTAATCCCCAAAGCAATGTACAGATTTAATAAAATCTCTATTCAAAGAACTAACATCATACTTTGAAGAACTTGAAAAAATAGTACTTTGTTTAATAAAGAACCAAAAAAAAAAAAAAAAAAAAAAAAAAAAAAACCAGTGCAATTCTAAGAATTACATTGTATCTGGCACAAAATACAGATATGGATCAATGGAATAGAATAGGGAATCTAGAGATGAAACCAGCCACATATCACCACTTGATCATTGATAAACCAAACAAAAGTATGTACTGGGGGAAAGAATCCCTATTTAACAAATGGTGCTGGCATAACTGGTTAGCCACATGTAGGAGACTGAAATTGGACCCCCATCTCTCATCACTGACAAAAATTGACTCTCAGTTTATAAAATATTTAAATTTAAGACATGAAACAATAAAAATTATAGATAAAAGTGTGGGAAAAATTCAACAAAATTGGACTGGATTTTGTGAAGAAGACCCTCCTGGCAATTGCAGCAACACCAAAAAGAAATAAATAGGACATGACCAAGCTAAAAAGCTTCTGCACAGCTAAGGGCACCACAACTAAAGTATACAGACAACCTTCAGAATGGCAAAAGATATTTGCATGCTGTGAATTTGACAAAGAGCTGATAAGAAGAATTTACAAAGAACTCAAATTAATCAATAAGAAAAGAGCAAACAATCCCATTTATAAGTGGGCAAGAGACATGTCTCTACTTCTCTAAAGAAAACAGATTAATGGCCAATAAACACATGAAAAAAATGCTCCTCTTCCCTAATCATCAGAGAAATGCAAATCAAAACCACTATGATATATCATCTAACCCCTATAAGAATAGCCCACATAACAAAGTCTCAAACCTACAGATGCTGACATGGATGTGGAGAGAAGGGAACACTCTTACACTGATGGTGGGATTGCAAATTAATGCAGCCTCTATGGAAAGAAGTATGGAGAATCCTCAAAGAGCTAAAAGTAAACCTTCCATTTGATCCCACAATTCCATTACTAGGCATCTACCTAGATGAACAAAAATCATTTTACACGCAAGGACATTTGTACCAGAGTGTTTATTGCAGCTCAATTCACAATCACCAAGACATGGAATCAATCCAAGTCCCCATCAACTCATGAATGGATTAACAAACTATGGTACATGTATACCACGGAATACTATTCAACCATAAAAAAGATGGAGACTTTACATCTTTTGTATTAACCTAGATGGAGTTGAAGAACATTTTTCTTAGTGAAGTATCTCAAGAATGGAAAAACAAGTATCCAATGTATGCAATACTAATATGAAACCAATAGAGAAACAACTATGCACCCACATGAGAGAAAAATACAATTAAAGGAGGGAGGGGGGAATGGAGAGGGGAGTAGGGATGGATGGGTATTGATAAGCTTTTGCCTCATGAAAACAATGTAAAGGAATATGGTACCCCTTCTGGGTGAAGAACCCAACTATAACTCGAACCTTACCTAACAAATGCAAATAATGTAACCTAATCATTTGTACCCTCATATTAATATGAAGTAAATATATATATAAAGAAAGAAATGAAAAAATCAAACCACAAAAAAAAATAATCTTTTCACCCTTAAGAGAACCACTATTCTAACCTCAATCTCTGCAGATTAGTTGTGCCTGATCATAAACTTCAGAAAAATTATGTACTCTTTTGTATGTGGCTTCTTTCACTCATCAGTACCTCTGGGAAATTCATCCATGTCGTTGTGTGTAGCAGGAATGCAGACACATTCTTGTTCTTTAGGAGTTCATAGTCAGTCACATGTGGTGAATGGGATGAAAAAGAAAGACCAATATAAGAAGGTAGAGAATGGGATGGAATGGGAAAGGATGGGAAAGGAAGGGCCTTGTGAAAAGGTCATTTACAAAAAGGAGGAGATCTCAGACCTAAACAGAAATAATAACAAGAGAAATAACGTTTTTTATTATAACAAAGACAAGGCTCTTTGTTCAACCTCTACCATGTACCAGGTACTATGCTAAGTGCCTTACTTCATTATTGGATCTAAATATTACTTTAACTCTACAACATGGGTACAGATAATCCTCATTTTAGAGCTGATGAGCTGAGATTCAAAAGAGGGAAGTAACTCACTCTTTAAGTTATACAGGCAATAAGAGACAAAACTAGCTTCTTACCCAGATTAATTTAGCCCTACCCTGACTTCAAAGACCATGTTTTCCCAAAATACACTGCCTTTAAAGGGATAAAAAATTAATATTTTGATATATAAATATTATTCACTTTATTTATCTAAATTTTCTGAATAATATGTAAGGTATGAACCACCTCTGTATCAGTAGCCATATTGAACATGCCAAGACAAATGATATTTTCACCTGTAAGAATGAAAAGACACATGCAGATATACATTTAAGCAGACATTTTTAGGGAAGTTCTCCATCCCTCCCTAAAAATCATATCACTGAACTTTTGGTTCTGGACATCAGTGGGATTAAACTTTTAATGAGCACCCCTGGCAGACCAAGACTTGGCCAAGAAGGGAGGTCAAAACAAAAAGGCAAGGAAGTCTAAGAATAATAAGGGAATGGAAAGAAGAGAGGATAAGTTATTTCCAGTTTAGAAATATCAGAACATTTATTTTTCAGACCAGTCAAGCCACAGGGGTCAATTAGATAGTAGTATTCAAGGGAATAGGGCCCCAGGGATGAAGAAGCTGTCATTCTCATAGAGGAAATTCATAACCAAAACCACCTGAGAAAAGGATTCTAGCATGATCACCCTTGGCCCAAGAATTCCTGGCCCCTGTCCTTAGGAATCCCAGCATTGTCATAAAGAGTCAGGTTCAGTTTTGAACCAATTAAACTCAAAACTTTCCTAAAACTTAGGCCTGCCTGGATAAGGAGTCTGAAATGCAGAAATGCACCATGAGCAGACCAGGAACTTGTGCCTTACTGCACAAGCCTATAAGATGAAACATGAGCCCTTGGTTCCAAATTTGGGTCCTCCAAAACGCTATCAACTTGGTCCTGCATTATCTCTTTGTAAGAATATATTATCAGCAACAGTTCGCTCTGCTACCATACTAGCCACATCTGCAGTGTGACATATCTTAAGGTAAATTGCATGTGTCTAGGTGCACCTATCTGATTTCTACCTCTCAGATTACCAGAATACCAGTCTCCATCTTCTTAGACTAAACCTCAGATGTGAGTGTCAGAACACAGGTCATGAAAATGGGGCCTGAAGCCATACTCTGCCTTCATAGTTCAGACCTGGTTATTTATTCTGAGATGTCCATGAGCCACATTTTAGACCAGGGGTCCTCAAACTACGGCCCATGGGCCACATGAGGCAGTGTGATTGTATTTGTTCCCATTTTGTTTTTTTACTTTAAAATATGTGCAGCGTGCATAGGAATTTGTTCATAGTTTTGTTTTTTTTTTGTTTTTTTTTGTTTTTTTTTAACTATAGTCCGGCCCTCCAACTGTCTGAGGAACAGTGAACTGGCCCCAGGTTTAAAAACTTTGAGGACCCCTGTCAAGTTGAGCTCTGAAAAGGCAGTTTAGGGAGGGAAATCAGAAAGGCCACTATATTCAAGCAAAGCAATGAGACTATGTGGGCTGTTTGTAAACAACAGCCTAAATGTCATCATCACTTATTCATCATTCAACAAAGCCACTGAGTAACCTCCTACAAAACTAATTCTTTTTTTTTAATCTCTCTTTTTTTATTATTAAATCATAGCTGTGTACATTAGTGCAATCAAGGGGTACAATGTGCTGGTTTCATATACAATCTGAAATACTCTCATCAAACTGTTCAACATAGCCTTCATAGCATTTTCTTAGTTATTGTATGTAGACATTAGTATTCTGCCTTTAGTAAGTTTCACCTGTACCCATTCAAAGATTCACCGTAGGTGTGGCTCCACCCATTACCCTCCTCTACCCTAACTTTCTCCCTCCCTTCCCCTTCCTTGGCCCTTTCCTCATAGTCTTGTGCTATAGTTGGGTTATACCCTTCATGTGAAAGCTATAATTAAGCTTCATAGTAGGGCTATGTACAAAAAGTACACTGGATACTTTTTCTTCCATTCCTGAGATACTTTGCTAAGAAGAATATTTTCCAGCTCCATCCACATAAACATGAAAGAGGTAAAGTCTCCATCTTTCTTTAAGGCTGCATAATATTCCATGGGATACATGTACCATAATTTGCTAATCCATTCGTGGGTTGATGGGCATTTGGGCTTCTTCCATGACTTAGCAATTATGAATTGGGCTGCAATAAACATTCTGGTACAGATGTCTTTGT
>CAUYPK010156613.1:0-21393 GCA_963574355.1 Loris lydekkerianus
TTTTTTTTTTGAGACAGAGTCTCAAGTTGTCGCCCTGGGTAGAGTGCTGTGCTGTCACAGCTCACAGCATCCTGTCCAATTCCTGGGCTCAAGCGATTCTCTTGCCTCAGCCTCCTAAGTAGCTGGGACTACAGGCACCCACCACAGCGCCCGGCTATTTTTTGGTTGTAGTTGTCATTGTTGTTTGGCAGGCCTGGGCTGGATTTGAACCTGCTAGCTCCGGTGTATATGGCTGGTGCCTTAGCCACTTGAGCTATAGGCACTGAACCTAAAACTTTTTTTAAAAAAGCTTATGCTGATAATTTAAGCAATAGAATGATATCTTTGACATTTGTACAACATCTTATTTGGGGTAAAAGTTGTGTTTCCCATTTTTTATAATAGGTACATTGCTAGAAACATTTTTCTTTTTGCCAAATCTATATACAATCTATCTTTATTTACTAAATACTTTTATTTGACTGAATTCACCTTTGTAAAATTAAATAAATTCAGTTAGGAAGGGACCATTATATATCCTAGCACAAACGGAAAGTCCATATCAAAAGCCATGAATAAAAATAATTTTAAATATAAACACATAACTATTATTATATTAGTCCATATACCATCCACATCATCTCAGGTTTGATTGATAGTAAAAGTACCACTCTTTGGAAAACACTGGTTTCACACATATTACTAACAGAGGCTAGTTCGACAGATTTGACCTCCATAAAAACGGAAGCTCCATGAGAGTCTGTACTTTGATTTTTTTTCTTGATGTAGTCCCAGGACCTACAACAGTATCTAGCAAATAGTAAATACTAAAAAATACCCAGGTGCAGTTCACTGTAGCCTGAGCGCAAGTGATCCTCCCACTTGAGCCTCTGGAGTAACTGTGATTACAGGCATGTCCTACCATCCCTGGCTAATTTTTAAAAATTAGATGAGGTTTCCCTATGTTGTCCAGGCTGATCCTTAACTTGTGGGCTTAAGCAATCCTCCTTCCTCTGCCTGGGATTATAAGCATCAGCCATCATGCCTGGCCAAAAATATATTTTTTTAAAAAAGAAATAAGAGTCAGTTAGCTTCTGAAAGATCAACCTGTATTTTCTCTATAATCATACTCATTGTATGTATTACTTATTTAATGCTTCTCTTAGCCACTTCTCTTAGTCAAAAGCTTCATTATCTTGTTTATCCCTTTATAATCATTAGTGCCGAGAACAATGTTGGGAGCATAGTAAGTGCTCAATAAATTTCACTGGATGACTGGGCTCTCCATTCCAAGGGCATATGGCTTTTATAACTTCATTGATCATTTTTATTAAAGGAGTTCCATTGGCCAATATTGGTTTGAAGCTACATAGCAGCTGACATATTTTAAGAAAACCTGCTTGAATAACAGAATGAACACTTTTGTGACACCAGAAAAAGTGAGTCAACTTAATTTATGAAAGACAGAACTTCAAAGGAGAATAGACAATCCTTCCTTCCTTCCTTCCTTCCTTCCTTCCTTCCTTCCTTCCTTTCTTTCTTTCTTTTTGTTGTTGCAGTTTGGCTGGGGCTGGGTTCAAACCCACCACCCTCAGTGTATAGGGCCGTGGCCCTACTCACTGGGCCACAGGTGCTACCCAGACAATCCTTTTTCAATGCTTAAATGTAGCCGCAATTTTCTTTTCTTTTTTCTTTTCTTTTTTAGGCAATTTTTATTTCAATAAATTTATCCACTAGGAAGGAAGGGGAGGCAGGCTAGAGTGAGGCTCGAGCTGTGATTGGTGAGGACTGGCAGCCACTTGCATTAGCTGGGAGAGGGTCATGTTTGGTATTTTGTGGATAGGACAGTGTTCATGTTTGGTCTGTAATCACACATAATTAGGGAGTAATCTTCTTTCTGTCTTGATACATCATGACCACAGAGTGACATTGTCTAATACTGATGAGAGAGAAAAAAGAGAGAGAGGGGAAGAAAGGGTTCCATGGAGATTTAAGTATTCTATTTATCTAGTCTGTCCAATGCCACACCTTAATGACATAAAAGGGGTAAATACATGTCTATGGGGCACCCACATGGGCTAATCAAATTGACAAAGCAAAAGTACAATTTCATACCCCCGTGTAGAGAACCTGGGTCATCTTGAGTGAACAGGTCATCCTGTTGAGCATTTCCACTTCCTTAGGGTCCTGTTCCTCACCTACACCAATCCTGAGAATTTCTGGTCACAGCACCCTGCCTTTCCCCTTGCCCCACCTAGGCCAGTGGCCAAGCAACCAGGTCAATCTGTGGTCTCCAAATATCTCCGTAGTGGCAATTTTCAACTCTTGAATAAGTCACCCCTGGCAAAGCATTCTTAAAATTTTACAAATTAAAATTGCACGGGAATTTATATGTTTCTAGAAAAACTGACAAATATTGAGGTCAGCAAATTACACCAAACAGTACCAGCCAGTGATCTGATGGTATTTAAATTGTTTAAATTGTTTTTATGAATTCCTTGATTCAGTTAAGAACCAAACATCCTAACTAGACAAGTGATATTTATAAAATTTGAGTTCAGATTTTCAATTACAAAGGTATCCATAAGAATAAAATAGTGAAGCATTAGCTACATTTCTCTGGTCCCACCTTCGAAAGACTGTTGTCCATCACTGCCCCAAACATAAGCATTTGTGGGTTTTGAATGCTTTGAACTGGAAAACAACTCTTTTAGAGAATAATTAAAGGGTGTTACAACTGACTAAGCTGGTGTAGTATCAGAAAAATTATTGGAGTTGGAATGGGCATATAGGTCACAACACTTTTCTTTTGAAATATTTCTACTGTGAATAATTTGTCAGATGAAAAAAATCAAACCTTGAACTCTGGTATCACAAATGGGTTGATAAGGTATGACTTGAAAATCAAACATGGGGAGAACTTATGCTTATCATTTGAGAAACCACACTCAGCTTAAAGTAAGGAGTGATTTCTTTAATAGCATAATCTTTGTCATAAATTTACTGTATTTCATAACCAATTTCATTCTAGGAAATCAGCATTTATCCAATCTGTGCGACATGGAATAAGGTTCACCAAGATACCAAAGGGTGTTCTGTTGAAAAAAAATTAGGAGCCAAAAGTCTGGGAAATTTTGAATTGAACATATTTTAAAGTGATGCCCCCCCCCCACCTTTCAGAGTATGGCAATAGATATTGTGACCAATCAAATTATAAAGAATACCTTTACAACAACTTGAGCACACACTACTCAACTCCGTTCAGTCAATAGTTCTCATTTTTAAAACATTACACCTTTTCTATAAGGTCTTTGAAGATGTAGTAAAATATTGTACTTAGTTGTTTCCCTGTATGCCTCTTCCGAATCCTATGCTCATCTAACTCTTTTCAAAGATAATGAACATTCTGAATTTGACACCTCCCCACACATACTACCACAGACTACATTTGTTTAGTGTTGTACGTTTAAAAAGTTACTATAAAGTATGTAATGTTGTACAATACTGCCGTGATTTTTCACTCAAAATTACATATGGGATATATTTATATTGATAATATGTAGGATGGGTTCATTTCAACTCTATAGTTAACTGTTACACAAATATACCATAATTTTTTTATTTATTCCCTTACGTTGGAAAGTTTGTCTTCCACTCTTGGGTAATAAGAACAGTGTGGCAGTAAGCATTTCTAAACCCCTCTTTTTGGTTCCAGGATGTGTTTCTCCCTTCTTGCTCTTGTGCTGCATTTTTGGGTGCACTCTTGCACACCTAGCGGGGCTCACTCTAGGGGATTCCAGACAGCCAGGCCCCAACCCTGCTGCGAGAGTGTGGGTAGGTCCTGCTGAGCTGCACTGGCGCTTCAGCTGGCTTCTCCGAGTCCTGCGGCAGCTGCTGTGTGAGGCTTCCCAGTGCGGTCCTGCAGTGCTCAGCCCCGCAAGCTCATGGATGGCCGGGCTTGCCATCTGAGAGCCAGCTTTGGCCAGAGAACTCAGCAATCCAGTCCCCTGTTCAACGCAACTACACCTTCTCCAGCGAGGGCTGAACTGCTGTCTTGGGAAGGTCTTTGCCTTACCCTGACAAGTCTGTTCTTGGATACTCTCCCTCAGCCCTAGGGCATTCCACAGAGTTGTTTTTTTTTTTTTTTTTTTTCTCTCTCCAGTAGGTATTACACGTGAAATTGTTAATATTAATATTCTTTATGCCAACCTTGCTACTGGGTAGTTTCTGTTTCCTGACTGCACCCCAATTGTTATAGGTAGCTTTTCCTCTTTTTCTAGTCTTTAAAAAAATGTGTACAAAATAGAGATTATTCATTAAAGATTTGGCAAAACTAGCCTTAAGATTAATTGTACATCCTCCCTCCCCCTCTTGCCATGTTTTTGTCCTTTCCCTCAGGCTGCCCCTGTCCTTTCTTGTTTTTCTCTCTTCCTCCTTTTCTTTCCTAGATTGAGACGGAAATAGAGTATTAAAAAATATATTAGTAATTTCATTTTTAACTATAAAAATGCAATTTTAATTTTTAAATTTATAGCTTTTATATCTGAACTATACAAAAATAAATATATAATATTTATATAAAAATATAAATAAAACAAATATATATTAAAAAATACATACATATATTTTTTAGAGACAGAGTCTCACTATGTCGCCCTTGGTAGAGTGCTGTGGAGTCAGAGCTCACAGCAACCTCCAGCTCATAGGCTTAGGCGATTCTTTTGCCTCAGCCTCCCAAGTAGCTGGGACTACAGGCGACCCCCACAACACCCAGCTAATTTTTGTTGCAGTTTGGCTGGGATCGAGTTCAAACCCACCACCCTCCGTATATAGGGCCGGCACCCTACTCACTGAGCCACAGGCACTGCCCAAATATATATAGTTTTTAATTTCAGGTTGATGTGAGAGCACAAACAACTAGTTTACAATATTTGCATATGTTACATACAGTCCCTCTTGTAGTTGTGTCCTGCTCCCCAAAAGTCTGCTGTACACCCAGTAGTGTGCCCATTCAGTGGGAGCACACCAGTCTCCTCCTCTCCTCCCCTTTCCTCCCTACTTCATCCCTCTCTCCCCAACTTGAATTGAATTGAGTTTTTTTTTTCTTTTCTTTTCTTTTCTTTTTTTTTTCTTTAACTTTATTACATCAAGCAGCCGCTTATATAGAGAGCGCAGGGAAGGGGCGGGGAAAGAAGGTGGGGGATGAGGTGCGTGACAGGGTTGGGCCAATGGCATGGTGCCATGTTGACTGTATCTAAATTGAGTTTTTCTTTTATGTGGGCAAGTATTAGATCCCCTACTGGATTCATGTTAGTAGTCAGTATATTGGATATTTGCTTTTCCATTCTTGTGATATTTTCCTAAGAAGAATGTGTTTCAACTCCACTCCCTATCTTTTTTACAACTACATAGTATTTCATGGTATATATACCATCGTTTGTTATTAATTTTTTTCATGGTTTTTAATTAATGTCCTGCCCCTGAAGTTTCTATGGCTTCATGAATCAATTTAGCAATTTATATTTCTTCTAGGAAAAACTTCTACTTTACCTAAATTTTTCAATAAAATCAGCTTTGGTTGTTTATAGTATTTATTAAAAACATTACCTAGCATATTTGTAATTATGATTCCCTTTTCATTCCTAATATAAATGGTATCTGTGTATCTTCTCTTTTTATCATGGGTATTTCTTTTTCTCCCAGCTTTATTAGAGTATAACTGACAAATAAAAATTGTACACATTTAAGACTTGATATAGATACATCTTGTAAAATGATGGAAGTGATTACCACAAATCAAGCTTATTAACATTTTTAATGATATTTATTTTATTGTGCCCTTATTGAATTTATTCTATTGTTCTTTTTCTAGCTTCTTGATCTCTCAACTCACATATTTTAGAAATTCTAAATATTTTGATATTTATAGATAATTTATATGTAGGGTTATATTTTAAAGTTTTTCAATACATTTTTAAATGTTTTTTCTTTGAAACTTAATTGTAATATTATCACAGATATGTAACATATCTATTTTATGAAATTTTTTGATATTTATGTCATGACCTAGTTAACACACGTTCTTTTTTTTTTTTTTTTGAGACAGAGTCTCATTTTGTCACCCTCAGTAGAGTGCTATGGTGTCACATCTCACAGCAACTTCCAACTCTTGGGCTTAAGCAACTCTCTTGCCTTAGCCTCCCAAGTGGCTGGGACTATAGGCACCTGCCACAATGACCAGCTATTTTTTGGTTGCAGTTGTCATTGTTGGTTAGCTGGCCTGGGTTGGGCTGGAACCCACTAGCCTGGGTGCATGTGGGAGGTACCAGTCCTTAATGGACAATCTTTAAAACGTTCCATGCTCTTGAACATTATTTTATTTACTGGCTGCTGTGTCTTCTATGTATCTGTTGAATCAAATTTATTATTTTTGGCATTCAAACCTTTTCTATTATTATAATATTTTGTCTACTTGGTCTGCATATTTCTGAAACAAATGTATTAAAATATCACTCTAAGAAAGTGGATTTTCCAGTTTTTACCTGTAATTAAAAAAAATTATTTTTGCTTGAAATAATTTGAAGCTATGGTATTGGGTATGTACATATTTATAATTATTATATCTTTTAAAAAGTTTTCTCTTTAAGTGTAATGTCACTCTTTATCACTATTAATGACTTTTAGTTAAAATTCTATTTAGTTAGCCAGGTGCAGTGGCTCACTCCTATAATCCTTGCACTCAGGGAGGCCGAGGTGGGTGGATTGCTTGAGCCCAGAGTTGGAGTTGGAGAATAGCCTAAAAAAGAGTAAGACCCTGTCTCTACCAAAAGTAGAGAAACTAGCTGGGTGTTGTAGTGGGTACCTATAGTCCCAGCTACTCTGGAGGCTGAGGCAGGAGGATTGTTTAAGCCTAAGAGTTTGAGGTTGCTATAAGCTATGATGTCATGACACTCTACCGGGGTGACAGAGTAAGACTGTGTCTCAGTAAATAAATAAATGAAATAAAATAATGAAATTCTGTTTTGTCTTGCCAGATTTCTTCTGAGGAGTTTGTTCCCTCAAAGGGGCCAGATCATGTAAGACCTTATAGGTCTTAAATAGTATTTTTTTCTATGTTAAAGATCCAGAAAACCATTAGAGGATTTTAAGCAAAAGAATGACCTAATATACATATAACAATGTTTACAAGGGTCATTCTGACTGTTGTAAAAATAGTAGGTTAGAATGGAAGGAAAAAAAGTTTAAAAGTTATTGCATTAAAATTGCCAATAGATGATGTAAACTTACATTTCCTGCAATGGCAATCTATCAGTTTAGTTAAGCAAAACAAAATATATTTAAAAAAAAAATTTTTTTTTTTGTTAAATTCTCAAGAGAGCAAAGATTTGTGGATTCAATATCTAGGAAGAAGAAACCTAGAGAACTGAGTGGCTTTTCCCTCAAGGTTTTTTTTAATTCTAAAACCCTCTTAGGTTTTTGTTAATTCTAAAAGTATTATAAAGAGGGTGAGAAGCTGCAAAAAGCTTTCAGACTTTCAAAATGCACCAAGAGGCTAGGTTATCCTAATAACCCAAGACACTGATTTGTGAACCAGAAGGTCGATGCTATGGATCATCCCTTATAGGAATTTAAGTCAAGCTTTGAATAAATTCATTTTCTAGTTGGATTGAGATGATCTGAAATTTACCTGAGATTTCTGGCTTAGCTTATTGCTAGAAACAAAAGTAAATTCTTTCTAAAGAAAGATGACGTGACCAAAGCCTCAAGATAGCTTTAAAATAATAATGAAGGACCTTGGCCAGATAAACTAGAAACAGAAAAGTAAGATCTCAAATAACTTCAGTCAGAAATGAAAAAGGGGGTGGGAAACAACAGATGCCATAGAGATATAAAAGATCATTACTGATTACTACAAACTCTATGCCCAGAAATTTGAAAACATGGAGGAAATGGACCAATATCTGGAATCTCATCACCTCCCTAAACTCAACCAGAAAGAACTAGAAATTTTGAGCAGATCAATGTCAAGTACTGAAATAATAAATATTCCAAAAAAGAAAAGTCCTGACCAGATGGTTTTACAACAAAATTCTACTGAACCTTCAAAGAGGAGCTCAAAATTCTATATTGCAGAATCTATCCCAAAACAAGAGAAAGAAGGAATCCTCAACGTGTTCTATAAAGCAAACATCACCCTGATACCTAAACCAGGAAACGACCAAACCAGAAAGGAAAAATGCAGACCAATATCATTAATGAATACCGACACAAAAATACTCAGTAAAATCCTAGCAAATGGAATACAGCTACACATTAAAAAAATTATACATCATGATCAGGCAGTCTTTATGCCAGGGATGAAAGTTTGTTTCAACTTATGGAAATCCATAAGTGTAACTCACCATATCAACATAAGCAAAAAACAAAGACCACAGATGAAGAAAAAGCATTCAACAAAATTCAGCATCCCTTTCTGACAGGAACACTTAAGAAAATGGGCATAGATGGGATAGTGCCTAAACTGATAGAGGCCATCTATAATAAACCCACAGCCAATATCACACTGAATGGAGTAAAACTGAAAGCATTTCCACTTAGAACTGGAATCAGACAAGTATGTCTACTATTGCCACTGCTATTCAACATAGTGCTGGAAGTTCTAGCCAATGCAAAAGAAGGGTATCAAGGGCATTCAAATGAGGATAGAGGAGGTCACACTCTTGCTCTTTGCTGATGATATGATCTTATACTTAGAAAAACTCAGGGACTCAACCACTCAGGCTCCTGGAAGTGATCAAGGAATACAAGTCTTAGGATACAAAATCAATATCTACAAATCAGTAGTCTTTATATACACCAATAACAGCCAAGCTGAGAATCAAAGACATAATACCCTTCACAATAGCTTCAAAGAAAATGAAATACCTGGGAATATACCTAACAAAAGATGCAAAGGATCTCTACAGAAAGAACTACCCTGAGAAAAGAAAACTCAAATGTTAACAAATGGAAAAACACACCATGCTCATGGCTGGGAAGAATCAACATTGTTAAAATGTACATACTATCCAAAGTGATCTACAGATTTAATGCAATCCCCATGAAAGCACCAACATCATACTTTGAAGAACTACAAAAAAATAATACTGTGTTTTACATGGAACCAGAAAGAAACCCAAATAAACAATGCTATTCCAAGAAATAAAAACATATTTGGAGGCATTACATTACCAGACTTCAGGTCACAATACAACTTATGTATTATGAGATTAAAACTGCATGGTTTTGGCACAAAAAGATTTAGACCCATGGAATAGAATAGAGAACCTAGAGATGAAACAAGCTACATATTAAATCTGATCTTAAGATAAACCAAATAAAAGCATGAACTGGGGAAAAGAATTTCTACTTAATAAATCGTGATAGGAGAACTGTTTAGTTCTAGGCAGAAGACTGAAACTGCACCTCTTACCACTTACAAAAATTTACTCTTACTGGATGGAAGATGTAAATTTAAGACATGAAACAATCAAAATTCTAGAAAAAAGTATAGAAAACTTTTGACAAAATTGCTGGGAAAAGATTGTATGACAAAGACCCCTTATTTTTGGGAGAAGATATTTGCATCTGACAAAAGGCTGATAACTAGAATCTATTGAGAATTCAAACTAGTCAACATAAAAAGACCATTTATAAGTGGGCAAGAGACTTGAATAGAACTTTCTCTGAAGAGGATAGACCAAGGGCCAACAAATACACGACAAATGGTCATTGTTCCTAATCATCAGAGGAATACTAATCAAAATCACCTTGAGATAATCACCTAATCCCAACAAGAATGGCCCATATCACAAAATACCAAGGCTGCAAAAGTTGGTATGATGTGGAGAGAAGGGAACACTATTACACTGCTGGTGGAATTGCAAACTAATACAGCTTCTATGGAAAAGAAGTATGGCAAAACCTCAAAGAGTGAAAAGTAAACCTTCCATTTGATCCCACAATCCCATTACTAGGTATCTACCCAGAAGAAAAATCATTTTACCATGAGGGCATTTGCACTAGAATGTTTATTACAAGTGAATGCACAATCACCCAAGACATGGAATCAACCCAAGTGCCCATCAACTCATGAATAGATTAGTAAACTGTGGTATATGTATACCATGGAATACTATTCAGACATAAAAGATGGAGACTTTACATCTTTTGTATTTACCTGGATGGAGGTGAAGCACATTCTTCTTAGTAAAGTATTACAAGAATGGAAAAGCAAATATTCAATGTAGTTAATACTAATATGAAATTAAATTCAAATGGGGGGATGGGGAGGAGGGAAAGGAGAAAGGCTAGGTGATTGGTAAGGTCTCACCTAAGGTGCTCAACGTAAGGGTACATTGCACACTCCCTGGGTGAAGGACTCAACTACAACATGAACCTTACCTAACAAACACAAACAGTGTAACCTATGATTTTTATCTGCACATTAATCTGTAATAAAAAAGGAAAAATAATAATGAGGAAAATGTGAATATAAGGCATGACAACGAAAAAGGAAAAGTGTAAATACACAAGATACGTTGATAATGAAGTTATCAGGCACAAATTTAAAAATAACTAGTATTCCTGTGTCCAAGGAATTCAATGGCAGGATGGATAATTTCAATAGGGAATTGAAAAAGAATCAAATGGAAATTCTAGAAATAAAAAGTATAACTGAGTTTAATAGCAAATTAGACACAGCTTAAAAAGGAACTTATAAAATGGAAGACAGTTCAAAAAAATATCAGACAAGCATGGAGATACAAAAGAATAGAAAATACATAAAAGAGAATAAAAGGCATATCTTATCTAAAGATATATTTGAAGTAGAGAAAGTAGAGAGGGAATAGGTATGAGGAAATATTTGAAGAGGTAATGGCTGAACATTTCCTAAACTATTAGAAGATATCAAGTTACAGTTGTTTTTTTTTTTTTTTTTTTTTTTTCCAGGGCTGGGTTTGAACCCACCACCTCCAGCCTATGGGGCTGGGGTCCTACTCCTTTGAGCCAGAAGCGTCATCCACCCTCATGCTACATTTTACAGAAGCATGGTAAACCCTACATAGAATAACCACAAACACAGCCACCCCTAAGCATAACTGAAAACCAAAGTCAAGGAGAAAATTTTAAAAGAAAAAAAAATTACCTTCAAAGAAGCAACAGTAAGATGACTGTGTTTTCAAAAGAAACAATAAAAGCCAGAGAACAAAGGAATTGTGTTTTCAAAGCACTAAAAGAACATAAATGCCAATCTAGAATTCTATACTCAGGGAGAATATCTTTTAAAAATGAAGCCATTCTCAGACAAATAAAACCTGAAAATAACACATCAGCATACTTATGCATTTAATAATAATGAAAGTTTCAATACACCAGAAAAATTAAAAATTCTGACATTTTTTGCACCTAATGACAAGGCCTTAACATATACTTTATGTATGCCAAAAAAAAAAAAAAAAAAAAATCACAGGATAAAAGAAGATACGGACAAATCCACATCATGATGGAAGATTTTGATATACCTCTCCCAATAATTGATAGAACAAGCAGACAAAAAAATGAATGAACATAGAAGATTTGAATGATGCAATTAACAAATTGGATACTTCATTTCCCAACTACTTTCTTTTTAAGTTCACATAACATTATCCAAACTGAAGTATACTAAACTAAAAAGCAAGTTGTAATACATTTGAAAAGACTAAAGTATTTCAGAGCATTTTTCTCTGGTTCTGGCAGTAATTAATAGATATCAATAATAACAACAATGCTAAAAACTTCACAAAGGTTAGGAGGTAAATGATAAAGTAATAAACATGCAAGCATGTCAGAGAAGAAATCACTCTGGAAATTAGAAAAAATTTTAATTAAATGGTAATGAAATCACTACATCAAAAGTTAGGGAATGCAGCTGAAGCTAGGCTTTGAGTGAAATTTAGAGCCATAATACATACATTAGAAAATTTAGAGCCATAATGCATACATTAGAAAATACATAATACATACATTAGAATAAAAATAAATATTTTGGTGCCTACCACAAGAAGCCAGAAGAAGAAAAGCAAATTAGAAAGTAAGACTGATGAAAAAAAAAAAAAAAAGAAATGTTATAAATAATCAATATTAAGACAACACTACAGATCTCATAGATAGTAAAAGGATAATTAAAAGATACTATGAACAGTATCATGTGATATATACTGGCAGTGTTAAAAACAGATATACATACTTTAAGAGATTTTGTTGGAAGTAAAATCAATCATTCCTCAAAGGTATACAAATTGCAAGTAAAATGGATGTGTGTAGCATGTCTGGGTACACTTGAAGTAAGGATACCTTCAATTCAACTTTGAAAAGTAATACATACATACAGTTTTTGGCACCCTCTGTATATAAATTTATTTATTCATTTATTTATTTTACAGATGGGGTCTAGCTCTTGCTCAGATGGGTAAGCTCACATGACCCTCCTGCCTTGACCTCTCAGAGTGCTAGGATTACAGTCATGTGCTACCATGCAGTATACAAATATGTATATATATATATATATATATATATTTATATATATATAAATATAAAGCAGCCTTGGTATATAAATTTAGATAAAATGTACAGTCATAGAAAAATATAACTGATGAAGAGGAAATAAAAAATCTAAATAGTATATTTATTAGTAAAACTGAATCTATAGTTTGAAACTCCAGGTTCAAATGACTTCATTAATGAATTCTATCATGTTTTTAAAGAAGGAAAAACCCCAAACTACAAAAACTCTTAAAGGAAAAGAAATCAGCATAGCCTTGATAGCAAATTTTAATATGAATATTACTTTAAAAGTAAAATACAGAGCAATTTCTCTCTCTCTCTCTCTTTCCCCGTTCTCTTTCTCAAGTACATAGGCACAATAATTTCTAAATAGAATATTAGCAGATCACATCTAGCAATGTATAAAAAGGGTAATATGCCATGACCAAATTGAGCTTATCCCAGTAATGTAAGGTTGGCTTAACAAGCAAAATTCATTTATTTTAAATCATCACATTAATGAAATAGTGAGGAGATTAAATCATGTGATCATTTCAATAGATTCCAGATGTAACAGTTATAAAAATTTAACACCCACCCCTTTAAAAAATTATAAGCAAACCAGCAGTAGGAGGTGTTATGGGGGATGCTTGCATCCCCCCAGATTTTTATGCTGAAGTCCTAACTTCCATTGTGTTGGTATCTGGAGATGGGGCCTTTGAAAGGTAATAAGTTAGATGAGGTTATGAGGGTGGGCCTGCATGATGACCTTAGTATCCCTTTAGGAAGAGATACCAGAGAGGTTGCTCTCTCTTTCTCAATATGCACATACCATGGAAAGGCTTTGTGAGGACACAAGAAGATGGCCTCCTGCAGGCCAGGAGCAGAGCTCTCACCAAGCACCTGACCATGCAGGCACCCTGATCTCAGACCTCCAGTCTTCAGACCAGTGAGAAAATAAATTGCTGTTGTTGAAGGTACCCAGTCTATGGTATCTTGTTATGGCAGCGTGATAGGAAGAACATTCTTTAAACTAATAAGGAACTGATAAGGGGATCTATAAAAATAACCTATAGCAAGTGTGATAATGAATGACGAAACCTTGGAAAAATTTCCTCTAAAGTGTGCAATGAGATGTATATTACTACTATGCAGAATTGTAATTGGGGGGGTCCTAAGCAATGCAAGAAGAAGAGCAAAATAAAAGGTAGGTATAATGTTTAGAAAGGAAGAAATAAAGCTAACATTTTTGCAGATGGTTTAATTGTGTATGTGGAGAATTTAAAATAATCTATAGATAAACTCTTAGAATTAATAAATTTTAAAAGAAAGCTGGATACACGTCAACTTATAAAAATTAATTGTATTTCTACATGCCAGCAAAAAGCAACTAGAAAATAAGTTTTCCAAGTAGTATCCTAAGGAAAGCAAAACATCATTAAATGCTTTGGAAAGATATACAGGATGGCTACAAAGAGAATTATTGTACGTAATTGGGAGGATTTTTAAAAGACCTAATTTAATAGAAGAAGACAAGATGTTTATGGATTGAGAGACTTAATGTTAAGATGGCATTTGTTCCCAAATTGATCCACAGATTAATACTATCTCATTCAAAATCTGAGCAACATACCTGGGTTAGTAAAAAATTAGGTCTCATTAAAACAAAGATGCTGAACAATGCAGAACAATCTACTAGCTGCACTCAAGAAAGAAAATCCAGTATTGAATCTAAGCTCTAAAATATGAGAAAAAATGTGGAATTATTAAGCTAAATTAAACTGTTTGAGGAAGACTATGATTGTTTCCTTTGTGCTTTGTGGTTCACAGTCATCTTTCCTTGAGAGCTCCCAGCGTCCTGAGAGTGTTAGCATCTGCGTTCTAGTGGCGAGGGAACGAGGGCTCAGAGGGCGTTTAAGGACTCGAGACACTCAAAATCCTAGAATGGGGGTGAGAACAGATGCTAAAAATAACAATCCACACAACTTAGGGCATGCAAAGTAAATAATAAATGTTATCTAAATTTAAGATATATGCACATGTGAAAAGAAAGACAATCACAAAGGCAGAAAAGATTAACTGCATGCTTTTAAATACAGTCTTCTTTCAGCTTGGAATGCCTCTTGCCCCTTTATTCCCTGGCAAACTCTTGGTTGTCCTAATTTCTACTGTAGCTTTTTTTCCTCTGAACAATTATCCTTTCCATACAAGTGGAGTTCAACACGATTTCATTTGTGAAAGTAGTATTGTGTAGGGAATTAAAAGCAAAGGTTCTGGAATCATACTCGGGGTTTATTTCCTAGTTCTGGCACTGAATAGCTGTTCAACTTTGCACAGGTCACTTAGCCTCTCACTACCTCTTATTTTCTTATCTGTAAAAAAGAGATAGCAACGATACACATAGTAATCAACTTATAGGATTGTTCAAAGATTAAATAAGTTAATATATGTAAAGTGCCAGAATTGTGCCTGGCACACAGTTGATATTATATCATATAGATGAAATCTGTGAGAAATATCATTCAGAATTATCTATCATATGCTTTCAAGATGCCATGGACTGTGCCAAGGTTTGCTGACAGGCAGAAATGAAAGAGCTTCCTGTCTTGTAGCAGGGGAGATCTCAGAATTTCTGTAAAGGATTTGAACACAGGAGTGTGATAGGAGTAGGGGAGGTATTGTCTACTTCAAGTAGGATGGTCAGGGGAGTGGCGTTTAGACAGAGGGAGGCAACAATTTTAATGTTAATGTTGAATGCCATGAATTACCTGGCAGGGGAGATACCATGGTCATGAGGAAGTCTGGGGAAAGAAATGTTCCAGGCAGGCAAAAAAGATAGTGCAAGACGCCAAGATGAAAACAAGGTTGGTGTGCTTGAGAATGAAAATAAGAGCAGTGTAATGGGAAGCAGAAGCAAGGATAAAAGAGGTGGAAGTTGAGGTTGGGGAGGGGAGCACATGTAGGATCATGAACACTTGTAGGCCATGGAAAGAGGCTTTGATCACATCCAGGTAGAAACTATTGGAGTAAGTTACAAGCAGTAAAGAGATATGATTTGATTAAAGTTTTGGAATGATCTCCCTGACTTCTCAGTGGCGAATGGGTGCAAGAAGGCAAGACTAGAAGCAGAGAGATAATTAGGAGATTGATCAGGCAAGAGAGGGTGGTAGTAGTGGAAACTGAGAAAAATAGATGAATTTGGAATATGTTTTAGAAATGCTGTTTCTGGATTTAAGGGCTAAAGGAATGACAGTGCTCCAAGGTGACCAATCAGATGAATAGGAGGTCAGTCAGAGATGGGGACTGATGGTTCCTGTAGGACACTAGTGCAATTACTTGATGCTTCTCTCCTGTGATTTTTCACACTGATTCACAATGAATCATTACTTAGCTTCTTATTTCCAATTTATAAGATGAGCTCCTTAAGGACAGGGAATATGTTTGTGTGTGTGGTTTTATTTCTAGAGTGAGCACCTCATCCATGGTACATCATCCGTTCATGCTGGTTAAACTGGACTCAGCACAAGGAGAAGTACAAATGAGGAAGTTGAGAGGGGAGAGAAATGATTTGCAGCAGAGGAATAGGTCAGGTTTCTTAGATTGAATGGCACTTGGGAGAGGGATTTGAAGGATAGTTATATATAATATAGATCTAACAATGAGGTAGACCAAGCTTCCAGGGAGAGAAAACAGTGTGTGCAAAGTCGGAAAATGAGGAGGCCGGCTGTGTCCAGTGTATAAAAGTCCTACCTGGCTGGAGCATAGAGGATGAGAGAGCCAGGGAGGAAAATCATCGTGAAGGTTGAAGCCAGACCATGGAACACTGACTCCCAGCCCGGGAAATCTGAGCTTCCTTCCACAGGCCCTGGGTCGGGTGGGGCGGGGGGCAGGAAGGTTTCAGAGGAGGGAGTGTGGTAAACTGATGAGAGCTGCACTCTGGAACATTTTATCTGGCATGGTATGCAGGCAGACTCTCAGTGTCTCTGCTTATCTCTTTCTAAAAGTAGCTCTTATAGTCATTGTGGTTGCCATTTTTCTCTAATCCCTCATTTATATTATTTTATCTTTCATTGGGTTGACAGATTTACCATAACTCTTTTTTTTTTTTTTTACTGAGTCTCACTTTGTCCCCCTCAGTAGAGTGCTGTGGCATCACAGCTCACAGCAACCTCCAGCTTCTGGGCTTAGCCATTCTCCTGCCTCAGCCTCCCAAGTGGCTGGACTACAGGCGCCTGCCACAGTGCCCAGCTATTTTTTTTGTTGCAATTTGGATGGGCCAGGTTTGAAGCTGCCACCTTCCGTATATGGGGCCAGTAACCTACTCACTAAGCCACAGGCACCACCTACCATAACTCTTTTCTTTAAGGCCTATGACTAGATCAGCACACATCAAACTACATTTTTCTGTACTTCTTTGATACATGCACACTTCTCAGGACTTGGCTTTCTCTCTCTTCCCCCACCTTACTACCTCTACCACAGGACAGGGACAGACCTCAGACTTCTTGCTGGAGTCATACAGCTGTGGGGAAGATGACCAGTTCAGGATCTGCTGAGCTCTTTGCCACAAATTGGCCACACTTTCCCTGACTATCACATGACCCAGATGCTCTGACAGTCACATCTCTGTCATTTCATAACCTCAGTTCAGCTTTTGGGATGCTATTTTTTTTTTTTTTCTCATGCCCGAAAACATGTTCTTGCAAAGTCTTCCCTTCTAACACCAGAACTCCCTTTATTTTATTTTATTTATTTATTTTTTTATTGACAGAGTCTCACTTTGTTGCCCTCAGTAGAGTGCTGTGGTGTCACAGCTCACAGCAACCTCCAACTCCTGGGCTTACTCAGCCTCTCCAGTAGCTGGGAATACAGGCACCTGCCACAACGCCTGGCTATTTTTTTTGTTGTGGTTTGGCCAGGGCCGGGTTTGAACCTGCCACACTTACTGCCCAGAACTCCCTCTATCTTCTCTTTCTTTTGATTGTGACAGTTGTATTAGCATTCAAAGGGCAACTGTTTAACAGAAAGTCCTCTTTCATCACTTTTAGACGGTTGATTTTTGCCATGTTCAGTCTGTATGGATTACACACATACATGCAAGAAATGCAGAGCTGAGACTGTCAGATTGAACCAAAAGACCAAATGAACCATTCATACCACATGCTTACAGGAAAATAAAAACATTTCTCAGCTACAATTAGGCTGTTCATGGTTCTTTCTTTGGGGAACCTAAATGATACCATTCTTTTTGGCCCATGAATTTCACATAAGTGAAGAATTAAAGAAATGATTTAAAAATGTTTTAGCCACTACTTGAATGTGACAAATATACTTGTTTTAGGCTTCAATAAAAGACTATTGAAATGCCACTAAGAGATAATATTTAAGTATTTTCTTTTTACCTGATAAGTAATATTTTCCATATATTTATTCTAAAAAATATGGAAAGGCCAAAGAAGAATGTAAATACCACCAAAGATAACCGTTACATTTTTATGAATATGTACATATTCTTCTGTTCTTTTCTCCATGGATAAACGTGCATGCATAGAAGCTTAATTTTTATAAAAATAGGATTATAATAGTACAGAATATTTTGTGATATACTTTTTCACTTACTACTACATTGTGAGCATTATGGTATTAAATAATCTGTTTGATAAGGAATTTGATTAGTCTATAGAATATTTCATTGTATATCATACAGCTGTATCATAATTTATTTAATTAATTTTATTTTGTGGGATGTTTAGATTGCCGCCCTTTGCTATTGAAGATAAAACATCCCTGCAACAAAACTTTGACTGTATCCATAAAAAATTTTAATGAAAATTCTTTGGAGAGCTGAGTCAAAAGGTAGTGAAACCATCCTGGCTTTTGATATGTTAACAGTTTAAGACAGTGAACCAAGAGGAGTTTGCATCCCTAACTCACAAGGCTGAGATTGGTAGTGGCCCGTTGTGCACACACACGACAAAGCTTGCTCCATATCATTTTTAGAATACCTCAGTTTATACATAACAAAAATTCCCTTGTGGACTTGTTCACAAAACTCCAAAATATAAAAGCCCGTTTTCTTGTTGCTTTAGTCCTCACAAGTTTAAATGGGGGGAATTAATAATCATTAGGCACACTTCTGTAGTTCTTATGTAGAAATTCGCTTAGTATAGCAACTAGACTACTGATTAAGAAGTTATGATTGTATAGAACTAAAACTGGGAAATAAGGGAAGAAGGAAAGAAATCACTTTCAACAAGATAGCAAGATAGTGGTTTCTTCTCTCTTCCTCCCTCTCCCCACCTATTCTACCTCCCTCTCTTCCTTCTTTCCTTCCTTCCTTCCTCCCTCTTCACCTCCTTCCTTCTCTTCCTTCCTTCCTTCTCTTTCTTTTTTAAAAGTAGAACAACAGTTGGCTACAGGAACCTAAAAGGAACCAAAAGGCCAACTTGAGCCATAGCATCATTTGTTTATGATTTTAATGGAATCAGTTCGCATCAATCATATGTTGCCTTTGGACTACATATTATACCCCTATCCTATAAGTTCCGCCTTAAGTGTCGTAAGTTATTCCTTATGTATAAGGTAGATCACGAACTAAGTTGGCCTTGGCTTGACTCAACAACCACCCTCTTTCATGTCTTTCACACCCCTGTAGACTAACTCTCCTTCACAAGTGCTTGCTTAAAAATAATACTCTATAGCATTCCATAAACTCTGGGGAATAGTCAATAAATTTCTTTATTAGGAAAAATGATAATTTCCTTGGCTAAATCCTCAAATAAAGTTCAACATAAGAGAATCATTAAAGTCAATAATTGTGAGCAAGATAGTGGCTGAGTAACAGCTTCCCTGCAACTGGGCACAGTGAGTCTGGGAAAATAAGATTACAGGCATCTCTGGCTGGTGGGATCTGCCTATAATCATCCCTTTGAGGATACAGGGAGTCAGGAAGAGACTTCTGGACCCCAAGAGGACAAAAACAGTGAAAACTGGCAACTGGTTGCGTGTGTTTAATCGACCTAATCCCGCTGGCAGCCGTAAGTACAAGCAGCAGTGAGACTGCAAACTGGAAAGGTCTTACCTGTGAACTGTTCCAGTGTTTTGGGACTTGGCGCTCAGTTGAACTGCCTTGGGAGAGCTTGAGCAGGAGTGTGGAGAACTTTGGGCATTGTCTAGGGCCCCAGACTGAGCCGCTGAGCTGGACGGAGCTAATAGTGTTCTGCTGGGGGCCACAGGGAGCCATTGTGAGAGAACTGCCCTAGCAAGCTCCACCTTCAGGGTCACAGAGCAAGGATTGGGCGGGACCTAGTAACCTAGTGACTGAGCAGCCTAAAGGTGGGACTGAGCTGCCTTATAGCCTTAACCCTCAGGGGCAGAGTGAGACTGGTTTTGTCACAGTGGAGCCTCGGGCTGTTGCCCTGGGTAGAGTGTCATGGCATCACAGCTCATAGCAATCTCAAACTCCTGGGCTTGGCACCTCCCGAACCTCCATAAGAGCTGTGCCGCGACCCACAACCCGTGACCCACGCCTGCCCGCTGGGCCTTCGCATGCCCTGACCAGAAACTGTAGGAGCAGCACAACCCTGCATCCTTACTCCTGTACCCTCCCTGCCTCCACACTGGCCTGCTCATCTGGGCAGGGCCTCTGGTAGCTGTGTGCCCTCCAGAGCCCTCCCTGCCTCTGCACAGAGCCCTTCTCCTGGCCAGAAACTGCTGGAGCCTTGGGCTCTCTGTGCCAAAGTCACTAGGTGACAGGGACTCCCAGAACCGTGTGCACTACCTCCTGCCCTGTTGCTGGATCTGGGTGTGTCACACTCCAGAGTTGCTTCCACAACCAGAACTCCCTGGCTGGGACAGCCCCAGAGGAACTACACAGAGTCACTCTCTACAAAGACCTAGCAACAATAGAGTTTTCCCACTGGGGTCTAATCTTGGAGAGACACCTCCCCAACTCTGAGGATGGCCAGAGGTAACAGAGAAAAACAATCATGAGGCGAAATCAACAGAAAAACTCTGGCAATATGAATAATCAGAGTAGATCAACTCCCCCAAGGATCACTGGGGCAGACACAGCACAAGATCCCATGTACAAACAAATAGCTGAGATGTCAGAAATTGAATTCAGAATCTGGATAGCAAATAAGATAGAATTAGAATTCCAAGCATTAACCCAAAAGATATCTCAAGAATTCAATGAATTCAAAAACCAAATGACCAAAGGTTTTGACATATTGAGACAAGAAGTTGCACCCCTCAAAGATCTGAGAAACACAGTAGAATCCCTCAGTAGCAGAATGGAGCAAGCAGAAGAAAGGATTTCTGACATTGAAGACAAAGCTTTCGAATGCTCCCAAACTCTCAAAGAGGAAGAGAAATGGAGGGCAAAAACAGATCACTCTCTGAGAGAGCTCTGGGATAATTCGAAGAAAACCAACATTTGTCTTATACGGATCCCCAAAAGCAACAAAGTGGCTTCACAAGAACACTCCAACCCCAAACCCAGCAGAAAAAAAGAAATAACCAAAATCAGAGCAAAATTAAATAAAATTGAAAACAAAAGAATTATATAACAGATCAATAAATCCAAAAGTTGGTTTTTTGAAAAGATCAATAAAATAGATAAACCTTTGGCCATCCTAACCAGGAAAAAAAGAGTAAAATCTCTAATCTTGTCAATCAGAAAGGGTAATGATGAAATAACAACAGACCCCTCAGAAATTCAAAAAATCCTTAATGAATACTACAAGAAACTCTACTCTCAGAAATATGAAAATCTGAAAGAAATTGACCAATACCTGGAAGTATGCCACCTACCAAGACTTAGCCAGAATGAAGTGGAAATGTTGA
>CAUYPK010156615.1:0-18011 GCA_963574355.1 Loris lydekkerianus
TATAGGATTGAATGGCAGATCTATTTTTAGATCTCTAAGTGTTCTCCAAACATCTTTCCAAAAGGAATGTATTAATTTGCATTCCCACCAGCAGTGTAGAAGTGTTCCCTTTTCTCCACATCCACGCCAGCATCTCTGGTCTTGGGATTACCAGTGTATGGTGCCCCATGATCACATTAATGTACACAGCTATGATTTAATAAAAATAAATAATAAATAAATAAAAGAGGACAGGGATGTGGCCTATTACCAGATCTCCTACTGTTCTGAGAGAAGCTAGAATGGGATTTTTAAATGACTACCCCCAACTTTGGAAAAAGCTTCTTAAACATTGTGTGACAGAGGAAACAATCCCGCTGGTCACATCTAGCTCTGTAGCCTCTGACATTAGCCTGTAGTAGCTACTGACACAACGTTGGGCTGATTCTTTCCCTCCATATGCAGACCTCGCTCTAGATGCCCGGGACCCACCAGGGAAGCAGACAAAGGGCCCTGTAGAACTTTGACTCCAGTTGCAGAAAACAGATCATTATACCTGAGAGAGGATCAGAGTCAGTGTAAGTAATTTTTGATAAGCAGCAGGAAAAACAACCAAATAGAATTCCAGAGCATAACTAGATACCTACAGAAGGAGACGCCCTGTGAGTTACTGAACTAGGTGTTCCTGGGCTGACAGAGAATGCTCCGCTGGGGCTAGGCACAAAGAGGGAGAGACAATGTCCAAAATGAAGAGGGTAAGTCTTAGAGGAAAATCGTCCAGGCTCTGAATCTATGTGTGGGCTATACTTTGTTTCCTATTCTACAAAGCTGCCTGCATAGTAGAATCAGGTGTTTCATTCATCAATTTACATTGTGGTACTACAATGTGCGGTGGGGCATGGGTGGGCGAGGCCGAAGTGTATTTGGAGGGGTTGTCAGAGACTCATACAGCCCCGGGAGAGGAGGGGAAGTAACAGGCAACCCTCACCTTGCCCCTCTCGCCCCTCTCCTCCATAAGAAGCTCTCTCATTGCCTACAAGAAGGTAAACATAATTTTTTTTTACAAACCACGGAACAAGTATCTGCTTAGAACGATGATCATCTCACAGTGTTGAAGATAATAAAAGCAATAAGAAAAACAAATCAGAATACCAAAAATGAGGAGTTTTGTTTAATGTCAATTCTGTCTCCAAACTTACCAAGGCTCCTTGTGCGTGGTGAGTCTCTGGATGTGCTTGGGGAAAGTTGAGTGGGAAGTTTGCTCGGTGACCTACTAGTTCCCACTAGTATGCTACAATTTTTTTTGTCATTGGAAGAACTATGTTTTTATTAAACTTTAATTTTCTCCATTAAAGAACAATTTTTATTTTTCTTAATTCTTCATTCCATGTCACAGAGAGATACTCTTCTTTGGAAGGGAACAAGAGGATGTGCCCTATGTCCAACCTGAAGTCATTTTATTTGCCGTTTCAATCCACTTTGTTCTAATTAATGCTCAGGAAAGAGAGAGATACCTGTGGTTACTCTCACCTCTTTCTTTCCACTGTTCACTTCTGTGATCTTTGGCCTGATCAACAGGATCATTTCCCCAATACCGAACAAAAGACAATGACATAGGAATCTGTCTTTAAAGGGTCAATTTTCTGAGAGCAAAATTCCTTCTTTAGCCGCCAGGCTCTATACGGCGACCTGTAACAGGGTCCATTGCACATTCCAACCAGCTCTCTGCCTTGCCACCAAAATTGCCATCTTAAAAGGTGAAGGAAGCTGTGTCGCTTCTCCACCTGATGTTCTTGTTCTCCCCCTCTCGCACTGTGTGAGCTCTCATCCCTACCCCCCCACACTCCCCTCCTGTCACTCCCAGCAGCTGCCAACGCTCCTGTCCCACCGGACTCACTCTCCTGTGTCCTTACTTTCGGGTTCTGTGCTGCTTCTGCCTCGAATGCCTCCTCTGCTCCGCCTTTCTCTCTTCCTCCCACACCCATCTAAATGTCTTATCTTTCTTCAAAAAACAAGCTTAAAAGTCCTTCCCTCTATGAAGCCCCTCCAGGCCTCTCCCCCGCTGAGGAAGGAGCCCCTCTTTCTGCGGAGCTCCCGTAGCTTCCTGCACAGCTCACGGGATGCCGTCCAGAGAACACTGGCTTGCAGTTGTCTTTTCTACCTAGACTCTGTGCCTTTGGGGCTTGTATCCAAAATCTGTTTCATAGCATTTCTCCCAACAAATATTAGTAGATACCTCACTTATTCCCTAGGTGGACACCTGAACAACAGAAGGACCCACGTTCACAGAACATAATCCCTACTCATCATCTTTTCACCAGGGGACCAGATCTCATGTCTTAGTACAGGAATTTCTAACCTTCCATTTTATGTTTGCAACAAAGTAGGACTAGAGTCCAACTGAAGGGAAAGACAACACTGCCTAGTATTTCCATCCTGCTATGTACCATTTCAGATGGATACATTTTCACCAACACAAATAACAGCTACCCTTGAGGGAGGAGCAAATAACACGAACCCTCCAGTTTCTGCTGTATCCCACTGAGGTTTTTCTAGTCTCATTTTCTAATTATTTTCCAAAGTAAGCTTTGAAAAAGTTTTTTTTTTTTTTTTTTTTTTTTCCTTTTGCAGTTTTTGCCTAGGGCTGGGATTGAACCCACCACCTCTGGCATATGGGTCCAGTACCCTACTCCTTTGAGCCACAGGCGCCAGCCACCCGAAAAAGAGAAAGTTTTGGTCAATAAAATGTCAGTTCCATAAGCTATTTGACTAAAAACACTCACCACTGAAATGTACTAAAAGACCCAAGGTTTTATTCTTTACGGTATTCCCATAACGAGAGTGGCCGAACAAGGAGGTCATTCTTCAAAGAAAGTGAGGTTTTTATGCCAAACACAATTAAGTCATATTTATGGATGCCCATCTGGGAGGTAGTAAATTGTGAAATGAGGGGAAGGGGGACAGGGGTTGGAATATCTTCCT
This sequence comes from Loris lydekkerianus, assembly GCA_963574355.1. Classification (NCBI taxonomy): domain Eukaryota; kingdom Metazoa; phylum Chordata; class Mammalia; order Primates; family Lorisidae; genus Loris; species Loris lydekkerianus. The sequence continues at coordinate 2,962 of CAUYPK010156615.1, forward strand.
AGTATTCTTTACACAGCCTATTACACTTTAATATACCATGGTTTATGGACCTGACATGGTTGGTATAAACCAACAGGACGTACAGTAAAGAAGCTGTTTTTATTACAGCTCTACAAATAGAGGAGCTGGGTGATGGTAACGAGGAAACAAAGGGGCTGTGGTCTACGGCATGCCCATCCCTCCGACCTGAGTGCGGCAGTCACTTCTATGTTTCTTAGAAAATCACCCCACTGCGCACTTTCCAGAGAAAAGGACACTTTTCACCAAGAGGGACAACTGCAACCTGACATCTTAAAGGGATGCCTTTTTAAAAAATCTTTTTTACTAGTTAGGGATTCATTGAGGTACAAAGAACCAGGTTACACTGATTGCAAGGGATGGATTTTTAACATTTGAGACAAGAAAAATACAGAGATATGGCACCACTGAATTATGAGAGCTCTTACCCTGGCCTTCCCTTCTCTTGGTGTGCTTGCCCAGGCAGGATGATAGCCTAACTTGTCTTCCTATGTTCTTAGTTTTCCTGGTTGTGCTTAAAGGAGATGAATGATTACTTCCAGCCTGTCACAGAGTTTACATTTCCAAGTGTCCAACTGGATGGCAGAGCGGAAGGGCATCAGGGCTATTTGTGGGGTGTGGCTCTGTTAAAGGCATGACGTTCCCAGCACGTGGGTATAGTCTGATTTCCAGGTCACTTGATTAAGGCTAAAAATTAGAAAACTCAGGCTTTTGGTGAAAGTACCAAGTGAAAGAGAGTGTGCATAATAAGGTCTTCAGAGTCATACAATTGAGGAAAGCCAGATAAGAGGAGTCTTTACAACGTCATCTGGTCTAACCCACAGGCTGATGTTCCATCCTGGATGGATCCTCCTGTGTTCAGTCAAACTTTCCAGGTCTCTTACCAGATCATTTTAATTAGCCCATTTTCAAACATCCCTTATAACTGAACTTGAATATATTTTTCTATTATTATTGAGACAGAGTCTCACTGTCTCAGTAGAGTGTTATGGCGTCACAGCTCACAGCAAACTCAAACTCTTGGGCTCAAGCAATTCTCTTGCCTCAGCCTCCTTAGTAGCTGAGACTACAGATGCTCACCACAACCAGCTATTTTTTTTTTTTTCTTTGTTTAGAAGGCCCAGGCCAGGTTCAAACCCACCAGCCCCAGAGCATGTGGCCAGCACCCTAACCGCTGAGCTACGGGCACCCCCCTGAACTTGAATATGTTTTTATGGAGATTAAAGAAAAACAAAATATTGATGCTGCCCAATTTGGGAACCTGGGCTGTTTTCAAGCAGGGTTCATTACCTGAACTACAGAACACGGAAGATGATTTGAGTAGCTGTTTCCTCTTCCCTGTGTACCCTTTGCTGGTGCCGCTCTAGACGCCAGCTCATTACACACAATGTCGGACCTAGGGGCAATGGGGCTTAATTTCCTTATAAATGGATGGAAAAGGTCACTTCTGATGCAATCAAACTTACAAATAAATGACTCATGACATCAACTCATTATACAGACTGAGTAATTCTTGTCGAAAATGCTTGGGATCATAATTGTTTCAAATTTTGATTAGGGGGTGAGTTTTGGAATATTTGCATATACACAATGAACTATCTTGGGGTGAGACCCAAATCTAAACATGAAATTCAGTTATATTTCATATACACCTTACATACACAGTCTGAATTTCTTTTTCTCTCAGGAGCACTGAAAAAACTCTGTCAAGTGTGCCTGCATTTTGACTGTTAGTAGTCACAGCAGGTCAGGTGTGGAATTTTCCACTTGCTATGTCACATAGGTGAAAGCTTTAGGTTTTTGAACATTTCAGATTTTCAGATTAGGGATGCTCAATTAGTATTTCTAACTCCATATATGATGATATTCAAATACCTTGTAAAGTAACTCATTGGTGTAATAATTTGAATTAGAAAGTACTATAGACAATCTTCCTGATTATACATAAGAACTAAGTAAATTGTGCATTTATATCCTCTGTTGCCTGTAATAACTATTTGTGTTGGTGATGAGTACCTGTGATGAGTTCACAACACATAGTCAGCTCTTAGTATTTGTGGGTTTTGAGTTTGTGGATTCAACCAATGGCAGATCAAAAATATTTGTGGAAAAAACTGGATGGTTGCATCTTTACTGAACAAGTATAGACTATTTTTCTTATCATTATTCTCTAAACAATACAGTATAACAACTATGTAGTACTTGTCATTTAAAATTTTTTTTTTAATTGTTAGATTTTTTCTTTTTCTTTTTTCATTTTAAAATATTAAAAAATGTTTTTGTTACATTAACAAATATTTTTTTACATGGATGCCTTGTACAATGCTTAAGTTGGGGCAGTTAGTATGCCTATCACCAGAATAGTATTCCCTGTAGCTGACAGGTAAGTTTTTACCCCTCTTCTCTCTTCTTCCCTTTCCCCTTCTTGATTTCCAATGTCCTTTATATCTCTTTGTGCCCATGTGTGACCATCATTTAACTTCCAGTTATTACAAAGTACATATGGTGGTTGCCCCTTCCTGAGATACTTCACTTAGGATAATGTTCTCCAGTTCCATCTAAATTTGCTCCAAGGGACATTACTTAATTCCTTTTTCTTCTTGAGTAGTACTCCATGGTGTATTGATACTACATGTCCATTCTTGAATTAATGGACACTTAGGCTGATTTCACATCTTTGCCATTATGAATTTTGCTGCAACAAATATTTGGATGCTGGTGTCTTTTTCATAAAATGATTTCTTTTCCTATGAGTAGATACCCAGTGGTGGGATTGCTGGTTCAAATTAAGTTTACATTTACTTATTTGAGGAATCTCCATATGTTTTCCATACAGGTTGTACTGATTTGCAGTCCCCCAACAGTATATTTCATATATACTCGAGTGTAAGCCGAGTTTTTTCGGCACAAAATTTGTGCCGAGTTTGGGTTTTTTGGCACAAATTTTGTGCCGGAAAAACTCAGCGTATACTCGAGTGTATACGGTAAGTGTTCCTTTCTCTCTGCATCCATGTCAGTATCTCTTGTTGTTTGATGTATTAATGTGGTTGTTCTGACAGGGGTGAGGTGGTATGACATTGTGGTTTTAGTTTGCATTTCCCTGATGATTAGTAATCTTAAGCATTTTTTCACATGTATATTGGCCATTTGTCTATCTTCTTTTGAAAAACTATTTATGCCTTTCATCTACTTTTTAATAGTGATGTTTGTATTTTTCTTGTTGATTTAAATTCTTTGTAGATTATGGTTGTTAGTCCTTTGTCAGACATCCAGTTGTGAATATTTTCTCCCATTCTGTAGGTTGTCTGTTTACTTTGTTGATTATTTGTTGTACAGAAGCTTTTTATTTTGAGTAAGTCCCATTTATTTATTTTTGTTAGTGCTATATTTGCCTTTGGGGTTTTAATCACAAATTCTTTGCCTAGGCCAATGTCTAGAAGAGTTTTTCCTTTATTTTCTTCCAGAATTTTTATGGTTTCATGGCTTACATTTAAGTCCTTTATCCTTCTTTTTTTTTTTTTTAATTTATTTTTTTATTATAGATAAAAATATGCACCATTTTTACATGTGGTGAGAGACAGGGGTCCTGTTTCATTCTTCTGTGTTTGGCTATCTAGTTTTCCTAGCACCATTTATTGAATAGGGTTTCCTTTCCCCCATGTGTGTTGCTGTCTGCTTTGTTAAAGATCAGCTGCTTTTAGGTAGTTTTATTTCTGGATTGTCTATTCTGTTCCATTGGTTTATGTTTCTACCCTTATACCAGTACCATGCTGTTTTGGATACTAAGGCTTATAATAGATCAATGTAACAAAATTGCATTTGCACCCCATGAATATATACAAATAAATGGGGAAAAAGAGCATGATAAAGTAAGTAGAGAGAAGGAATAAAGACCTTATTAAAGTTTAACTCTATATATTCTATTTCTTATGATTACAACTTTCTTTTAATATTCAATAGTTTTAGAATAAAATTTTAATCTTCTAAAGGAAATAAGTATATAGGAAGATGTGTGTTGATTATATGCAAACATGATGCCATTTCATTCAGGAGACCTGAACATCTGTAGATTTGGGCCTCCACAGTGAGTCTTGAAACCAGTCCCCCAATGGATGACACATCTAGTCTGTGCTCTAGAGTAACTATTGCAAAAGTGAATATTTTATCAAGTTACAAATCTAGGAGGTAATCAGACACGAGTATTACTGGGTTCTAAATAAGTAGATTGATCCTCACTTCACAAGTCAACCTTTTTTTTCTCCCCAACATACTTGATGAGACTTTTGCCCCACCCGCTCCGCAGGTAAGTTTTTCAACCATTTACAATATTGACAAAACAGCCTTCAGACTTTGAGGAATTTTGCTCATTAAAGGCAACAATTTACTTAGTGGCAAGTGTTCTGTTATTTTTTCTCCTCTGCTTCTGCACAGTCCAGTGGTGTCCCTCAATGCTGTACAACTATCCACACATCAATTTCTTGCCTTCAAGATGATATAGGTATAATTACTTGAGAAAGTTGATAAGACAGTATAACCTGAACCCAGCTATAACCTACTCCAACTATTTAATTTTATTGTGGAGAAAATGAATACCCAAGCTGATGAGATGACTTTCCTGGGTTATACGAATGTAGAATCCAGGTCTTTGACTCATAATCTAAAATACTTTCTATTGTCCCTTTCCGCTTCCTGAGGGGTGCTGTTTTTCTCCAGAATTCTCAAATGCTAAGGTTGGTGATCTTGGAGCTGCACTGTACTACACATTTTCTATAGAAGCATATACATCAGAGAGAAAGTTCCAAGCTAGAGTTTCAACTTTCACTCTAAATTTCCTGACTCTTGATGCTTTAAAACAGACCATGGGGGTAAAATTTTAGAATGATCTGGTAAGAGACTCATTAACATTAATAGGAGTCAGGTGGTTGCATTCTCAAACAGCATCTGAAATTCTTCATGTTATACCATCTTCTCGGATCACATACACCTTTAACTTATCATTGTTAATAGAAGTGACATACGTCTTTTGTTAAAAAAGTGTTTTTCCTTTTTTTGCAGATACTTCTAAACAAGAATATTTGTAAAATATAATTTTTCCTTAAAGAATAATTATACATAATCTCATTTCCTTGTAATGCCTACCATGTCTCCAGCCATCTCATTCCCAGTGGGAAAGCTCAGACCTTATACAATTCTTTAGAAATTTTTCAGTGGTTACGTAGGGATAGTAAACTCCAGAATCTCATCATTTGGAGAGCAGACATAATTTGAGAAATATGAGGAATTGCAAACAAGGTACATTTTAAAAAGAGGGCTGCCTCCATTTTGTTTCATCAAGAACTGGTGAGATTTCAAAAATAATGAAGTTTATAGTCAGGATCCTATAAACAAACATTTGGTGATAAACATCAGATGTACTAATATTGGAAGAAGGTTGTCTTTCCCAAACAAGGAAAAGTATAAGCACCTTTGTCTTACCTTTGTATAAGCACTAGCCTAGAAGTGTGTAATTTCTGGAAGGCAAAAACTTTGTATTCAAATGCTTAACACTTGAGACTATAAACCTACTGTTTATAAATCAATACCGTGTTGCTCCATTAAATGGTGGAAATAACTACAAAAGCAGCTGCTAGTTTCAATTTGTACCAGGTTCATGAGCAAAGTGGTAAGAGACTACATGCTCATCTTTCTCTCTGACTTAAAGCAGTGCTTTTAAAAAGCAAGAATCTCATTTATCTTTAATCTCATAGCATTTTAGTACCTAATTTTCAACAAATCTAAAGAAAGTGCTTCATATAAAATTTTTTAAACCTGAAAAACAAAAGTTCTCCAGCTGCCTTCTCTGGGTTTTCTGTAAGTGCCTCTGATGAATATACATACTATTGAGGGCTATACCTTAATTCTTTGTTCCTTAATTTGTCTATCTGTACATTGGACAAAATGAAACTTATGTAAACTTGAGAACTTTGGAGCTTATAAGAAACCTAAGAAATCACCTAGGATAGACCCCTTAAGGTATAGTTCAAAAAGAGATAAATCAAACATTGAGAAATTGAATAAATAGATATTGGATTTTCCAATAATAGAATGGTGTACTAGACTCTCCCCATTTCTCCATTAGCCTTAGCTAATGGGATCCAAGTAAAATCAACTGGTTGATCACTGCTATGAGGTAGTGTAGGATAACTGCTTGAGATAGTCAGTTTGGGGGTGATAGCAATGATGATGAATATCTACTGAGTCCTCAATGAGTGCCAGTACGATGCTAAGGGATTTGCACAGATTACTTAATCTTCTCAACTCACATATAAGGTAGGTTCTACATTGTGGATGATAGTGGAGCTGAAGCTTCAAATTGTTTCCTTACTTTCTAACTGTTGGCTTTGGGTAAGTGGCTAACATTCAGTTTTCTAATCTAGTATATAAATGGAAACAATACTAAGATCTTCATTAGTCAGTTGTTATAATAATTAAGAGGGGTATAAAGTGCTCAGCCATTATACTTGGCACATTAGTTCAGTAAGTATTAATTATTATAATCACTGCTACCACCACCAATGACATTTGCTTGCCCAACTTTTCTTGGGTTCCTGTGAGGCTTTTCTGAGTACTTGGGCATCTTGTTTCTCCTTTGGTAATATGTGTATCCCTACAATAAGCTTCCCAAGGCTTGAACCACATTTATTAGCCCCAATACTCCAAATTATGCTTATAAAGAATGTCATGGAAAAATACTGTCACATATTTGCAAGTAAAATAATATACAAAGCAATAAATATGGGATGCTTAAAATTATGTCAAAATGTATATTTCTGAAATGATATATGGCTATCAGAATATTAAATCTATAAAAATATCAGAATATACTAGGTATATATATATATATATATACCTAGTATATTTACCTGGAATGTCATTCCATGACATTCCTCTTAATTATTACAACAACTGACTAATGAAGATCTTGTTATTGCTTCCATTTATATACTAGATTAGAAAACTGAGTCTTAGCCACTTACCCAAAGCCAACAGTTAGAAAGTAAGGGAGTAATTTGAAGCTTCAGCTCCACTATCATCCACAATGCAGAACCTGCTTGGAAGGTGCTGCTTGGAAGCAGCTGAAGAGCAGCTGAAAGTGAGTGACTTGCTTAAGGTCACACAAGAAGTTTTAGGCAGAAAAGGAAGAACTTGACCTCTGACCCTAATCTAGTTTTCATTATACCATACTGTTATTCTTTATAAATTCCTTCTTAAAAACAATACAACTGTCATATTATTACAGAATGAAGCAACAGAGAAATAAGAAGTCACAGCTAAAAAACAAGTACTGACATGGGCAAGTTAAATTTCAGCAGAAAACCACCCACATTAAAGTCTTTTCTTTACACCTTACACATATTCAAATGTAAAATTCTATCTCTATTAAGTGACCATTCCATATGTTTTTATGAATTGTCTAGAAATTATGTTAATGTTAGGGAAAAAAATGTAGCTTGGTTTTAAAAGTGACCACCTACTACTAAGTCTGCCAGGGTGAAAGTGCTGATAGTGAGTTTAATAGAATTTCAGGTAGACCCTTCCAGAGTCACCTTTCAATAATAATTGTCAGCCTCTTTGTTGTAGAGAACTTTGTTGAAGAAAAACATTGAATAAATACTTGCTATGGTACAAGTTAACAATGGGTTCAGGGAGAGTGAATGTTAAAGTAGATCATTTTTCCCCCTCCTTTTTAGCAAAGGTTTACATTTTCCCTAGATTGCACAAGTAATCAATCCTCATTATAGAACATTTGGGTATTTGACAAAGAAAGAAATAATAAACATAGTGCATGAGCTTTTACATAATAGCCTCTGTGAATATGTTGATTCATTTTCATAAATGTGGGTAGTTTATAATAACATACTCCTGCTTTCCTATATAACTGAAATCAGAAGGAAGATCTAACGCGATTTCTTGCTTTTTCCCCTTCCTTTGCTTTTTCATTTATCATGTCAAGGTAGAAGTCAACTCTTAGATTTAGTTAGCCTCTACCTTGATGATTATTTCATATTCAAATTTATATAATTCACATTTAAGTGTACAATTAAAAATAACCATGAGAAAATTAGCCTTTATTTCAAAGTGAGAATGGGACCTATTCAACTAAAGCAAAATAATTTTCTAGAAACCCAGGATAGTATTTCAAAGTAATTTTCTGACAGTATTTTTTAAAGGAGATCTTATACAAAAGAAATGTTTGTGAAGGATTATTAAAATATTGACAAATACACATATTTAAAGCAGATTTTTATCTCTTAACTTGAAAATAATCTATTGCTTCATTTTAGTCTTTCTAGTTTTATAAGAAAATATGGTTAAAAGTTGAGTATTTAGGACCTAACTTTAGTAAAGAAATGTTTTAGATGGTTACAAGTATTAAAATAATGTCAAATACTGCAAAATGAAATTTCTTTCTACTATGCTTACACCTATCATACTTATGATGTATTTAGAAAATACAGTATAAAGAACATATACTTAATAAAAAAAATTGAGGGTCTGTATATTCTTGGAAGAAAATGTGAGGCCTCTGAGTATAGGACAAATCCCCTCACACCTCACACATGACCCACAGTAGGAAAAAGGTCTCCCCTGACATCAGAGAGAGGTTGAAATGCTCAAATATTAGGTAAATTGGGGGAGCGCCACCATCTCCTATAGGCAGGAGCCTGAAGTTAATTGTGCAATTGGCATGAAGCTGATTTCAGAACTGGGAGGGGTGGGGGTGGGGGGGCAGGGAGGACAGGGAACCTCATGAAACCAGAGGCTTGAATTGTTTTACTGGAGAAAAACCATAGCATTACCTCCTCCTGTGGATGATAACAGTGATTTATGAAGCTGAAGTCATTTCTTGTGATTGTACTTTGGAGAGATTGGTTTCACATGATCTGTGAAGCCAGGCAAGGCAAGCTGAAGAAGAACCCCACATGTTCCACTGAGGCTTAGCTATGCCGCTTCAAGGGGATTCCAGAGCTTAGAGGAGGGGCGAGGAAAAGGGATTGCTTTCCAATCTGTGCAGCTCCCCCTCCCCGGACCTACAAGCTCATTAGGTGGACACACGGCTCTCTTATTTTCTTTCTCCTTTTAAAAAGTATTACTACTTCTGCTGTGTGGGAGTGGAAGCTCATTGTAAATGCACAGCAGGATAGTAGCAAAGTCGAGATTAATTCCCCATGGATTTATATGGGTCGTTCTCACCCACGATGACTTGTACCATTTCAAAGGTGCTTATGCTGCTGTTTTTATGGCTGGTCACTAACTTTATTCTGGCATATGGTGGTTGGCGCCATGACATGGAGTGAACATTTTATACCTGAATTAAAGTGGATATTTGACAGTTTCTGTCAGAAAGTTCAGAGCAAAGAATTTGTGGGACAAGATTTATTGCATATTTTATATGGGACACATCTGTTTCTTTGCTAGCTTTGTTCCTTCCCTTAAAAAAATGTAAAGAAGTTTCCTAAAGAAATATAATGACTGATAGGAAAAAGAAAATGCCAAAGTGGATGAAAAATGTGGTTAAAAGTTGAGTATTTAGCATCTAACTTTAAAAAAGAAGAAGAAGAAGAAAGCCCCATTTCACATTTTGAACAGGAAAAGTGACTCACAGTCAGGTATAAAAGCACAGTGAAATGGTCCTGTTATTATTTGGCAATTATTTTATGATTGTTTTAGTGCTATTTATATAACGAAGCTAAAAATTTATTACCTACCATTTTCTGCACACCTGAGACAGGACTAGAGGGATTAATCTGCCTTTGATGTGCATTCTAAGATTTTGCCATCCCAAAGGGTGGACTAAATGAAGTCCAACCACATCTGTGTTAAACAAACAAAAAAAATCACAGATATTTAAACATTTAAAATTGAGATACCTAAATATAAACGCAGACAACTTTTAACCAAAATCCATTAACACAATGTGAAGGGAGCGTATAAACTTCTAATCTGAAAACTCTCCCATTGCCGCAAGTGAACGTGTAACAGAGATTCGTGATGACGTAAATAATGGGCTCAACCTGGAAATTCGCATTAACAGACCAGCTGCTATTTCTTTTAATGGTGAAGACAGAGGCTTTAATTCTGATTAGGGTAAAACTGAAAATAAAATCTCTATTCTTAAAAATTTTGAAAAATTAATTTTTAACTATTTTAGGAAATATGTGTTCTCCCTGTGACAATATTAAACATTACAAAGTCCCCTCTGATAGCTCTCTGCATCACGTGCTCTACCTCCCCCCCCCAACACACATATACATAGTTCTCTTCCAAGACTCAACTACTGTCATCAGTTTGGGGTAGATCCTTCCAGAATTTGAGTGCCCCTGTGCAAACACCCAACGTTTGAGATAGACAGGCGTGGACTTGTTTGCTCGTCAGGTATACACAGTTTTAACTTAGCTGAGACTATAAAACAGTCCGCTGTCATGATAGCATTTTATATACCAAGGCCAATAGCTATTATCAAACTGTTTAATTTTTGCACCCCATAGATTTTGGCACAAATCCTTGCTTATATATTTTGTAATTATCTTTTCCTATGCTTTTATCTTTTGACCTTGTTTATAATGCCTAGCATTTATAAATTCAGAAAGTCAGATTAATATATACTTTCTTCATATCTTTTGCTTCATAGATCACTTGTAAGAAGGCCTTTTCTATCCCTAAGGTCATAAAGATGTACTGTAGCTTCTTACAATACTGCTTATGTTTTTGGGTTTGCTTTTTATATTTTGCATTAGTCATTTGGCAGCACTTTTTTACTGCAAATGGATATGCACAGTTCAAACATCATTGATTTTCTAAGAGATAACCAGAGTAACCGAATTATGCCAGTGTTGTCTTGTCCTCTCTTGGGTTTCAATGTGCCGTTTCTTTTTCTTTCACATTGCTCTGGCCAGGGCGTTCAGGTGTCTGCATAAAGTTGATCCATTCATGCTTATTTTGAATACGGATGTGTTTGGATTTACCCCACCATATTTATTTTGCACTTTTATTTACCAGGCTTTTTAGCTATTCCCTTTCTCACCCTTTCCTGACTTTTTTTTTTTTTTTTTTTTTTTTTTTTGAGACAGAGCCTCAAGCTCTCCCCCTGGTTAGAGTACTGTGGCATCACAGCTTACAGCAGCCTTCAACTCCTGGGCTTAAATGATTCTCTTGCCTCAGCCTCCCAAGTAGCTGGGGCCACCAGTGCCTGCTACAGTGCCCTGCTATTTTTTGGTTGTAGTTGTCATTGTTCGGCAGCCCTGGGCTGGATTTGAACCTGCCAGCTCTGGTGTATGTGGCTGGCACCTTAGCCGGTTGAGCTACAGGCGCTGAACCCCTTTCCTGACTTTTGTTGGATTCAAATGTTTTTCTTTCATCTTTCCTTTACTGGTTTGAACATATTAAATTCTAATGTTTTGACTAATAATGCTTTTAAACTTCAATAGCCATAATGTCTGTGATTGTAAGGGTATCTATCTAGAGTTAATTATGTATTAATACTGAACTTGGAATAATATAAGGGTGGCGTGCTTTTCCTTTCTTCCCTCTGCCAAGTTTTATGGTCATATCCCATGCCTCATCTCATGTTAATATTCTCTGCAATTTTATTTCCAGATCATCAAAAACAAATGCTTTATACTTTTATTAATAATACTTTATTATTTTATAAATATACCTTTTACCAGTCTCCTTCTTTTCTATTTGAAGAGGTGCAACTTCAGGAGAAGATCTATGAATAGCCAACTATCCAAGCTCTGTGTCTCTCAAAAGAATTAACTTTTCTAGTTCACTTTAAAGTTAGTTTGGTTAAGTGTAGAGTTCAAGGTTCCAACTTTTTCCCTCATAATTTTAAGTTCATTGCTCCATTTTTTCAATATTCAATGTTCCTGTTGACAAGTTTGTTGACTAGCTTTCAACATTTTTCTAAATCTTTGATTTCTCAAGTTCATATTAAAGAATGCAAGGTGTGCATGTGCAGGCATTATCTTTCATTGCCTTCATGGGATCTTTTAATGGAAGATGCATTGTCTTCATTTCCGGGAAGTAATTTCATACTATTTCTTTAGGTGTCTTTTCCTTTCTTCTCTTGACTCACATTGAATAGACATGGGATTATGTAGATTACATTTCTGAAATCCATTTCCTACATATCAGCATTTCTCCTTACCGTCAATCCACTTTTCTCTTTATGTTCTGTTCTAGAAGTATTCCCTGATTTGATCTCTTTCAGCTCACAGATTTGCTTTTCCATGATGTCTACTTTACGTTTCAACATACATACTAATTTCTTTAAATTTTATCAACCAAAATTTTCATTTTAATGCTTTCTACTGGGTTTTTATGGATGTGACAGTCTTTTGTAATTCTCTGAGATTGTAAAACCTGTGCTGCCTGCAAATTGTGTTTTCTCAGTTCTATTTGCTCAATTTCTTGGCTTTCCTCAATGATTGATTCTGGATAGTGAAGCAATTTTTATAGTTGAGTCTCACTCTCAGGTATAAGAGTGGGGCACTCTGCTGCAGCTCAGGTTCCAGTTGTCTTAAGGAGAGAAGATGACCAGCACAAGCTCCCTAGGTTCTCCCTCGTCTTCTGAGACATCACTGGCTACACAAGGCTCAGCTCTGTCTCTACCACCCAATAGCCCTTTTCACAGTCCTGTCTCAGACAGAGCCTTTCAACGGTTATTGTCAACTCCAAGGTATGCCCAAAGGGCATTCTCATCAGAATGAGAAAATTCCTCCAAATGTTGTCATTGCCAGCAATTGCTTAAATCTCAAAACTCAAAGTTTTTCACTTTTCTCCCTTAGACTCTATGATGATAAGATAGTTTGTGCATGCTTTGAATAGGTTTTTAGATTTTTTAAACCAGATAAAATGTCAAAGTAGCAATATCACTATTATTATCATAAATAACGATGTGGTGGTACAACCCTAATTAACCATTTTTCACAAATGCCTACTTTAAAGGCACTATAAGAAAATAAAGCCCCTGACACGTACTAGTCCAACTCACACCGGAGGCCTAGTCACACTGGTGGTGAAGAATGCCTCACGGGTTGATTGTCACACTCAGAAAGTGTCCTTCACAGAATGGGCTTCTCTGACCTGGCAAGGGGAGGGCCTAGATCCTGAAGCTGTCACATCCCACTGCGAACACAGAGAAGGCCACACTGGAGCTGTGTGCGCCTGCCTAAAGCCATGTGCTTCTTTCTTTATGATTCTATAAAATGGCATCTGTGAATAAACAAGGTTTCACTGAAGTGCTAGGCACTACACACAGTTTGAACATGGACATGGATGGCAGCAACGTGGATGGCAGCAACGCCACCATGGACAGACGGCAGCAACGCCACCATGGACAGATGGCAGCAACAACTCTATGGACAGAGGGTGTGACCCAGTAACCAGAAGAACTGGGGTGGAAGCAAGAGCAGGAACGGGCAGGGAAGAATTCATTAAAGATCCTTGATCACTGGAAGGCTGAGGCAGGTGGATTGCTTAAGCTTAGGAGTTTGAGACTAACCTGAGCAAGATCAAGACCCTGTCTGTACTTAAAATAGAAAAATTAGCCAGGTATTGTGGTGGGCTCCTGTAGTTCCAGCTACCTGGGAGGCTGAGGCAGCAGGATCACTTGAACCCAGGAGTTTGAGGTTACTGTGAGCTATGATGCCACAGCACTCTAGGTGGGGCAAGAGAGTGAGACTCTGTCTCAAAAAAGAAAAAAAAAATCCTTGGTGACATTATCATTAATCATGTTATTTAATAAACATGCACACCATTTGAAAAGGGAGACATCCCACATCCTCCATGCCATGAAACGAAAAGTCTCTCTGGGTAGGAGCAAGAGTTTAGCAATGACTTCCAGAGGCTCAGATTCTTACACAGACTCCTTATGTGAGTGTACCACATATGGCGAGTAAATCACACAGATCTGATAGACTGTACCACAAAAAAAAAGTTTTTAATAGTTGAAAACCAAAATTCTCTTCAGATAGGCCTTGAATTAACACAAATTTAAAAGTAAAAACATAACTCATTTGTAATAATCCCTGTATATAAAACTGAATCTCTTTCACTATACATTAATTAATGCTTCACAGATCTGTAGACATTTTCAGAACAGTATTATCATCAGAAAGAAGAAGTCAGAAAGATCCATGGATGACAGCGGTCAGTCATCTCAACCATCCAACAACCTTCTCTATCCCCTGCTGTGGCTCTTTTTCCTCTTGAACTCTAAATAGATCCAGGCCCTCCAGGGGCGAGGGAACCTCGACTCTTCTTTATCTTTATATTTGCTATATACTCAGCTCCCATTTCTCTGCTGATGAATCTCAAAAATCTCTATCTTCAACTCTAAACTGCATTCTCAACAGTTTTGAGCAGATTTGCATTTCCCCTGCTCTGCTGGGCCTCTTGACATGAATATCGGTCCAGGAATTCATATTTTTCCCTGAGTACCCACATTGCACAAACCTGTTCCTTTCATAGTCTTCCTCACTTCAGTAAATAGCTATCACCAAGTCATGAATGTGACCAAAACCTGGGAATAAATCTTGGCTCCTTCTTCTGCCTCAGTTCCTATGTTTGAGTACAATCCCGGTCTCTTCTACTTCAAAAACATACCTTGAATTCACCCCTACTTTTCTATCTCTGTTTCCACTACCCTGCTCTGAAGGGCTCATTTTTCACCGGCTGGTACTTCAATAATTTGTTTACACAGTATCAACTCTCACTCCTTCCTGTTTACTTCCAACACAGCCATCAGAATAATCGTTTAAATCACATGTAGTCAGGTTTCTTTTAAGGCTCTGTATAGCAGTGTTTTTCAAGCCTTTTTATCTCATAGCACATTTGAATCTATAGCTAAACTTCCATGGCACACTTAAATTACATTGATCAAAAAAAAAAAAAAAAAAAAAAAAAGGTAAAAAAAAAGAATAAAATTAATTTGCTGTGAAAATCATTTTAAAAAAAATTAATAAATTTTATTTAAAAATTTTAATGGC
>CAUYPK010156617.1:0-13934 GCA_963574355.1 Loris lydekkerianus
AGATCTGGAGAGGTAACCTACAGAAGCAAATCCAAAAAAAAAAAAAAAAAAAAATTTAGTTTAGCCTTGGCAACTCTAGTTCTTTGTTTCCTGTTTTCCCAGAGCCTCCCACCAAAGAGGGTGGCCCAGAACTCACCCAGCAAGTGCACATCCCTGCCCCTCCCCTCCTGCCCTGTAGCCCCTTAGTCACCCCATAAAAGGTCCTAGCCAGGCTGGTAAAGAGGAAAGGACAGGGAGGAGAGACAAACAGCCAAGGTCAAGAGTCTCTCACGAGGCCTAGGTGAGCTGGGAACACTCCTTGACTTGTTCCTGTCACAGTACAAAGATCAAAGAGTCTCCAGAGGGCAATGGGAGCCATGGGAGGGTTTTGAGCCAAAGAGTGAAGCAGTCAGACCTGTGAATGCCTTGAGGGCAAGGCACTGGAAGATCCCTAAATATGTGATGAGGAAAGAGGTCAGTGGTGAATGAATGGATGAATGAATGAACGCAGAGCTTGAAAATCTCCAGATAACTACACCCATATCACAGTCTCTCTAAGTCCTTGTTCCTCAGCCAGCCAGGGGCCTGCCAACAACGACCCCCAAGCTTGTAAGGGATGGAGGATGCTGAGGCATCCGGACTGGCTCCACCAGTCTGCTGGGAATGGCCCTTGGTTCCCTGGGCAAGACCCACAGTGCGCAGGAAACCTCTCAGTACTTTGGCTCTGGCTGTAATTCTGGTTTCTAGCAACATATAAAAATAGCTTCAAGGACATTCAGGGGCCAGGAGAGGGGACCCATCCCCCCGCTTCCAGGAGAGTTAGATACACAGACTCCCTATCTCTCCCTCCCCAGAGGCCTTCTGCTGCCCTATGACTCTGGCTTTGAACCCTGGTCTATATGCCCCAGTGGACCACAAGCTAAACGGGCAGAGCTCCTTCGTCAGCAGCTCCATCACCCAGACAGGCAGATGTGTAGAAGTCATGCAGGAAAAGCGGCTGAAATTCCTCCTACCGCCAGCATTGAGCACGACTCCTGCAGGGCCCCAGTGCATGATGGAAGGGCACAGAGGCTGCAGTCCAGAGCCAGCCTGGGGAGCCTGTGGCCACCGAGAGCGAGAGCGCAGTGCTAGGGAAGGGAGGAGCAGCCCCGCAGCAGGGGACCTGCAGAGCTCTGCCAGCTTTCCCTGCTTTCGTCCCCCAAACAGCGGTAAAGCCAATGTGTGCTCCAAACCACCTTCTAGGCCCTGCAATGCCCACCCAGGGGTGAGGGGAGACCCCAACAGTGGGAGCAGCCCCCGCAGGCAGGAGTGGGAGCAGAAGGGTAGTAAGAGGCACATCATGATTGCAGAGCGCCAGGCGCTGTGGCATCTCCTGGAACCCACCTATGCCCGAACAAGTTGCCATGATGTGTCCCTATCAAACAGAGGAGCAAAGTGAGGTTCAGGGAGGGGAACGACTGACCCAGCATTCAGGGCACACAGCCAGCTGGACAGAGCCAAGATTTGAGCCTGGGGGCCTCAGGAGCTTGTGTTCCCCACCCCGCACCAAAGGCACAGGCTAAGGACAGAAGCTAAAGGCTGGAGTCCATTTTCTTCCCTGCCTCTGGAGACCTCAAAATAGACCCGTTTTCCTGATGAAGTTCTCCTCCCCTCAGCTCCACAAATACCCACATTTCCATGCCGAGCCCAGGGCAGGGCCACAGGAGCTAGTGCCCAGCAGGACCTATTTCTGGCCACCGCCGGCTGGGCCATAAGCAACCTTCTGTGGTGGCCTCAGCCACAACCCCCAGCTGAGGCCCAGGCCCTGGCCCACCCTCCAAAGGGCCCATTGTCCAGCTGCCTGGGCTTCTGAGGCTGGCTCTTAGACATCCGGAGTGAGGGGCAGAGGTGACCTGGGGCAGAGGCGGAGGGCTCAGGGCAGACTGTAAGGCCTGTGTGAGGCTGTGGCCGCCTCAGAGGACATCCCAATGTCCACTGTGCCCTTGTAAGAGAGAAAACAAACTCCACTTCAGAGTGGGTCTTGGCCAGCCTCAGAGAGGCAGACTCACTCCCAGCACTCTCTCTCTCTCTCTCTCTCTCACACACACACACACACACACACACACACACACACACACACACACATGACCTGCTGGGAGCAGCCCTGGGTTGACAGGGACACAAGGCAGAGAGGCAGGTTAGGATTCTAACAGTGGCTTCTCAGTGGCATAATCAAATACCCACAGGATATTCTCATCAGTGTCATGTTCTAGATGATTCATTCGAAAGAGGATCCAAGCTGGGTGCAGTGGCTCACGCCTGTAATCCTAGCACTCTGGGAGGCCAAGGCGGGTGGATCACCTGAGCTCATGAGTTCAAGACCAGCCTGAGCCAGGGCGAGACCCCATCTCTAAAAATAGCTGAGCATTGTGGCTGGTGCCTGTAGGTGGTCCCAGCTGCTGGGGAGGCTGAGGCAAGAGGATGGTTTGAGCCCAGGAGTTTGAGGTTGCTGTGAGTGTGAGGCCATGGCACTCTACTGAGGGTGACATGGTGAGACTCTCAAAAAAAAGAGGATCTAAGTAAGATCTATACATGACATTCAGTTGTTAAGTCCTATTACTTTTTATAAATGTGTTAATTTCATGCCATTGGTTTATTGGAGAAAGTGGGTCTGGGTCCCAGAGGATGCTTTCAGCTGGGTCTGTCTGTCTGCTTCCCCACAGAGCCGTTTAACTCTTTTCCTTCTCTACCTTCCCTGTGGATTCGATTTGAGTCCCTTTTTTTTTGCAGTTTTTTGGCCGGGGCTGGGTTTCAACCCGCCAATGGGGCCAGCACCCTACCCCTTTGAGCCACAGGTACCGCCCCCCCTTCCTTTTTTTAATAGTGGCTTCATGGAGATATAATTCACATAGCATAAAATTCACGTTTTTAAAATTTTTTTTTTTAATTTCAGCTTGCTTCATTCTTCTTTGTTTGAAGTTGCTGTTGTTGTTTTCATTTTCTTCCTTTTTTCTTTTTATTTTTCTGTTCTTCCTTGTGCGATTCTCTTTCTCGTTGCCTCCCCAATAGCTGGGATTACAGACGCCCGCCACAACATCCAGCTGTTTTGATGTTAGTAGAGACAGGGTTTCACTCTGGCTCACTACTGCTCATACTGGTCTCGAACCTCCAAGGTCAGGCAATCCACCTGCCTCAGCCTCCCACAGTGCTGGGACTACAGGCGTGAGCCACCACGCCCGGCCAAAATTCACATTTTCATAGTTACAACTCAATGGTTTTTGGTATATTCACAGAGCTATGCGACCATCACCACTATCCAACTTCAGAAGGTTTTCATTGCCCCAAAGAGAAACTCCCTACACCTTAGCACTCACTCCCCATTCTGTCCTCCCCCAGCCCCTGGCAACCAGTAATCTACTTTCTCTCTCTGAGGATTTGCTTACTGTGAACATTTCATATCAATGGAGTCATACAGTATGTGGCCTTCTGGGTCTACTGCTTTTCCTTAGCTGTCTTCCAGGTTCATACATACCATGTCATGTACAGTACCTTAGTCCTTTTTATTACCAAATAATATTCTATTACATAATAGACCATATTTTTATTTTTCCACTCATCAATTGATGGACATTCAGGTTGTTTCCACCTTTTGGCTACTATGAATAATGCTGCTGTGAACTTTCAAGGTTGTGTGTTTGTGTGAATATCTGTTTTCAGTTCTCTTCAGAATATACCTAGAAGAAGTTCTGGGTCATGGTAACTCCATGTTTAACATTTTGGGAATTGACAAACTGTTTTTCAAAGTAACTGCATCACTTTACAGTCATACTGGTAATGTATAAGGGTTCCAATTTCTCCACATCCTCACCAACACTTGTTTTTGTTCATCTTTTTAATTAAAAAAACAAACTGGTTTTGTTTGGCATTTTCCTAATGACTGATGATTTTGAACATCTTTCCATGTGTTTATTGAAGTTTCTATGTCTTCTTTGGAGGAATGTCTGTTCAACTCCTTTCCCCATTTTTAAATCAAATTACTTGCCTTTTATTAGTAGGTTATAAAAGTTCTTTATATATTCTGAATATAAATCCCTTGTCAGGTATGTGATCTACAAAACTTTTCTCCCACTCTTCAGGTTTTTTTTTTTTTTTTACTTTCTTAGTATCTGTTGAAGCATAAAAGCTTTTAATTTTGATGAAGTCCATTGGTTTATTTTTTTGTCCCCACACTTTTAGTGTCATATGCCTAATCCAAGGTCACAAAGATTTACTTCTATGCTTCTATCCAAAAGTTTTATAGTTTTCATTCTTGCATTTAAGCCTCTGATCCATTTTGAGTTAACTTCTGGATATGGTGTGAGGTTGGGATTCAATTTTATTCTTTTGATGTGGCTATCCAGTTGTCCACACTATTTGTTGAAAATATATTCCTTCTTTTATTGAATGGTCTTGGCACCCTTGGTAAGAATCAGCTGAACATAAATGTATGGGTTTATTTCTGGACACACAATTCTATTCCATTGACATATTGTCTAGTCTTATGCCATTGCCACATGGTCTTCATTACTATAGCTGTGCAGTAAGTTTTGAAATTGGAAAGTATGAGTTCTCCAATTCTATTCTTCTTTTTCAAGATTGTCTGGCTTTTCCAGGTCTCTTGCCTTTCCATATAAATTTTAGGATCAGCCCATTAATTTTTGCAAAAAGTCAACTGGAATTTTGGGAAGGATTGCATTCAACCTGCAAATCAGTTCAGTTGGTATTGCCATTTTAACAATATTAACTCTTTAACTCCATGGACACAGGATGGCTTTCCATTTGTTTAGATTTTTTTTTAATTTCTTTCAACATGTTTTATACTTTTCATTGTACAAAGCTTACATGCCTTTTGTTAAATTTATTCCTAAGTATTTTGTTATTTTTGATGCTAATGCAAATGGAATTGTTTTCTTTTTCTTTTCCTTCTTTCTTTTTTTTTTTTTTTTTTAGAGACAGAGTCTTACTTTGTCACCCTCGGTAGAGTGCCATGGCATCACAGCTCACAGCATCCTCCAGTTCTTGGGGTTAGATGATCCTCTTGCCTCAGCCTCCCAAGTAGCTGGGACTACAGGTGCCCGTCACAACGCCCGGCTAATTCTGTTGCAGTTTGGCTGGGGCTGGGTTCGAACCCGGCACCCTCAGTAAATGCCCTACTCACTGAGCCAGAGGCATTGCCGTGGAATTGTTTTCTTAATTTCACTTTCACAGTGTTCATTGCTAGTGTGTTAAAATACACTCAATTTTGTATATTGATCTTGTATCCTACAATCTTTCTAAACTTGTTTATTATTTCTAATTTGTGTGTATGTAGATTCCTTATGATTTTCTACATACAAAATTTTATTTGCAAATAAAGATAATTTTGTTTTTTCTTTCCTAATTTTGATAACTTATTTCTTTGTCTTGCCTGATTGCCCTAGCTCTGACCCCTAGTACATTGTTGAATAGATGTGGCAAGAATGGGCATCCTTGTCTTGCTCCTGATCTTAGGGGAAAGTTTTTAGGCATTCATCATTAGGTATGATGTTAACTTCAGGGTTTTTTTCATAGGTGCACACAGGCAAAAATTTAACCCAGATCTGAGGGATTCCAAAGCTCTGACTCTTTTCCTAGCCCTGGAAGATAAGAGGGGTAGCCTGGTCAGAGAGGCCTACAGGGAGGAAGTTCAAAACTTGAATTGAGCCTGGAGGAGCTGGATGATGTGAAGTGAGTTTGTTCCAGCAGGGAACACCAAGCCCCACTGCCAGTCAACCCCATCACCCTTGCAGCCATAGAGAGCCTCAAGCAGGCAGAATAAATCTGGGGAGCTCAACACCCCAGCCTTCACTTCCCTCAATCTGACTCCACAGTTTTTGTCTCCATCCATTCTGAGGCAGGATGCCCACAGGAAAAAGAAGTAAGAACAGGTGATGTCTGCACAAGCAGGAGGGAGAAGATGGGCAAAAAAGAGACAGCCAGGTAGGGAAGTAGAGAGCACTGACTTAGGAGCCAGATTCTGCGCTGGCACCCGCCCCCAGCTGTATACCCACAGAGTCACCCTAGACAAGTCATTTCAGCTCTCTCCATGTAATAGGGAGAATGACAAAGCCACCTCCTAGGCGCACTGCAAGGAGGGCCCACTGTGCTGAGTACCCCTCAGAAGGTACTCAGCACAGCATAAAGCACAGTCTTTGTGGCACTCCATAAATTCTGGTCTTTACCGCCCTTATTGTTATCATTGTCACTCTTGCCACCATTTGCACTACTGCTGCTGGTATGATGGCGGCAGCCCCAGAGGAGAAATGTTTAGCCCTGTTTGGTGACTCCTGAGTTCCTGTGCTTGCTGCACCTGTCACCACCTGGGACCCAGGTTAAAGGGAAGCCCAACCCCCATCAGAAGGCAGCCCATGGCCTGAACGGGGCTCCAGAGGCCAGGAACCCTGCGAGGCATGTGAGAGATGTTCCTCATGGAAGCCTCACCACAACTGTAGGAAGGAACGATCACTATTATCTCCATTGTACAGAAGAGAAAATAGACTCAGAGAAACTGAGCAATTCATCTCAGCTTCCACAGCAAGTAGAGGCAGAGATGGGATTTGAACCCAGGTCATTGCTCTTTCCTACTAGGCTATACCCTTCTCCAAATCCTGGCCCAGCTGTAAAGTTGAAGAAATTACCTTAGGGCAGCGATTCTCAACCTTCCTAATGCCGTGACCCTTTAATGCAGTTCCTCATGTTGTGGTGACCCCTAACCATTATGTATTAAAGGGTTGGGGCATTAGGAAGGTTGAGAACCACTGCCTTAGGGTAAGGGAAATAGGGCCCACGTAGATATCCAAAAGTGCCCCAACCCTGTGCCCTAGAAGGCTCCAGGACAGGATGGCAGGATTCAGGATCCTGGCGGGGCAGAGTCCGCAGCAGTGACTGGAGAACTGCATCAGTTCCCAGAGATCTATAGGGAGGACCCTAAGAACCTCCTAGAGACCTACCCTGGGCAGCTCTGGGAGGCTGACTTGCCATCTGGGGATTCCTGGGGCCCATACTAAGCTGTGGCTGAATCAAGGCCCAGGCACTTCCAGAGGAACTGTGGTTAGGTCCCATCTTCCCCCATCCTTCAACTGACTTTTACAGCCAAATTGCTGGAGTTAACATTTCCTTACGTTAAACTCCTGTAAGTTGCAGACACCAGGGAAATCTTTGTGAATCTCAATTCTACCCAAATAGGGAGCCAGCTCCTCTCCCAGCTCTGGGTCCGGCAAACTGCAGCCCCTCCCAAGCCCCTCTCTCCCCAGGCCTGCAGAGGAGCCTATTCTGCTTTCTGGGTCATTCAGCTCCTTGTTCTTCACTCCACAAAGTCACTCACCTCTGGGGGAGGAGGGGTGGTTCCTAGGCAACAAAAACAATACCTGAGGACAATGACTAACCCTATTTCTCTGTCTTGTAAATCTCTCATTCAAGCTTTCTACAGATTTCCTGCAGAGTCTGTGAGCAGCACAGTGGGGATTGGGGATCCAGGACCCTGAGTCCAGGAACTTTCCAGTCCAGAGTGGGAAGAGGATTGGAGTCACTATCTGTAAGCCTCTATTCTGTGCCAGGGTCAGTGTTCCCAGTGGTTTCGGGCCCCGTCCACTGAAAGCTCAGAACAACCCCACAAATTATGTGTTATCACTACTTTGTGGATAAATATGTTACTTTACCTAAAAAATATCCACAGAACATCTACCAAGTACCTGGCCCGTTCACAGAAATGAATGTGCACAGATTTCCCAGAGTCTCTGCCTCCTTGGAAGACACTCCCCAGGAGCAGAGGCAGAGCCTGAACAAGAAAAAGGAAAGGAGGAAGGAGGGTTGCCAGTGGCTATAAACATGGCAGATGAAAATGTAGAAAAGAAAAAAAAAATAACAGAAGGGATCTACCCTATGTAGGTTGACTAGGGAGGGACCTAGGAGGCAACATTTAAAACAAGAATTGAAAGTTGAGAGGGAGCCAGCCTTTGGGGGCAGAAAATAATTTCAGTTTGTGGAATCACTAGCACAAAACCCTGAGGTGGGGAATAGACCAAAGGCCCAGTGGCTGGAGGGAAGGGGTGTAGGGCAGTGGAGATGAGGCCAGGAGGGGACAGCCAGACCATGCATGCCCAGGAACCCGGTGTGGAAGCAGAAGGATGAGCAGGTAGGTGCTCAAGCAGGGCACAAGGCCAGACTCAGTGGCTCACACCCACCTTTGGGAGGCCTAGGCAGGAGAATCATTTGAGCCCAGGAGTTTGAGACCAACCTGGATAACATAGCAAGACACCGTCTCTTTAAAAAATAGCCAGACATGGTGGGACACACCTGTAGTCCCAGCTACTCAGGAGGCCAAGGCAGGAGGATCCCTTGAGCTCAGGAGTTCAAGGCTGCAGTGAGCTGTGATTATGCAACTGCATTTCAGCCACGTTGACAGAGCCAGGGCCGGGAATTGGGGAAGAAAGCAGGGGCATTTTTTGCTCAGCTGGTACCTAGTCTTCCAGAGGGAGATGGTGGAGATGAGGAGGGATATGGATCACACTGACAGAGCCAGTAGTTGAGGTTTGGATGCAGGGGGTGAGAAAGGAGAGGGAGAAGGAACAACCCAGGTCTCTGTCCAGAACAAGGTTGACTCCGAGGTCAGATTTCTCAACTCCAAGCTCATCTAGTTCTCCTTTCCCAACCAGAGATGTTTCTGGAGCTTCAGGCCACATCCATCCCAATCAGATGGCAGGCCAGCTAGAGAGGCAGACACACCCTTGCCTGGCGCTCTCTCTCCTGCTGCCCACTTGGCCGGGGAAGTGGGAAGAAGAAACAGCTTCTAGGCAATGCCCATAGCTCAGTGGGTAGGGCACTGGCCACATACACTGAGGCTGGCGGGTTTGTACCCAGTCTGGACCAGCTAAAACAACAACAACTGCAACAGAAAAATAGCTGGGCATTGTGGCAGCTGCCTGTAGTCCCAGCTACTTGGGAGGCCAAGGCAAGAGAATAGCTTAAGCCCAAGAGCTGAGGTTGCTGTGAGCTGTGATGGCACAGTACTCTACCAAAGGTGACCAAGTAAAACTCTGTCTCAACAAAAGAAAGAGAGAGAGGAAGGAAGGAAGGAAGGAAGGAAGGAAGGAAGGAAGGAAGGAAGGAAGGAAGGAAGGAAGGGCTTCTAGTCTACCTACTAGCTGTGTAGTAGGGCACAGGTAGTCACCTTGGATACTAGTGACTGTCCCTCTCTGGACTCAGTTCTCATCTGTAAAATGATCAGCCCCACCCTGTCCTTCATAACGGAAACCAGGTATGGGGATGTAGAGAAAGCATTAATTCCATTTTAAAGCACTTTACAAAGTACAAAGAACGTTACCATCATTCCTGCGAATCCCAGTCTTCTGCTTCTCCATCACGTCTAGGCACTTGCTACCAGGCTTCTATGTGCCTTTGGAAATCATTCCAGTGCCTAGTGGGGCCACATCACATCATCCCTTGATGGAGGAGGAAGGGGCATAGTTGTGACATGGTCAGCCCAAAATCTTGTGGAAAGCGAAGTTAGGGAGTAAACCCCCGAATTATGGGGCAGACACCATTGAGCACTTGCTGCGTCCCAGGCCATGCTAAGCATCTTGTGGAAAGCAATCTTGTGGAAAGCGAAGTTAGGGAGTAAACCCCCAAATTATGGGCAGACACCATTGAGCACTTGCTGCGTCCCAGGCCATGCTAAGCATCACACAGGTGATCACATTTCATCTGGGCCACAGTCCTTCCCAGAATACTTCATGCCATTAGCCCCATTTATGGGAAGTGGGTGGCCAGCAGCTGTTCACAGCCCTCGGGCCCAACACAGAAAGAGCAGAAGGCCCCAGCCTGGACTTAGAACCAACGGGGAATTTCAGTGAACGCTCCCTGAGCTCTGCCATGTTCCAGGCACTGTCCCAGGCACTTATGAACCAACGTGGCAAACTCCCTGCCCCTGTGAGGCTTCCATGCTAGGGAAGGGGACAAACAGCCTACATCAGATGCCAGGGAGGATGAGCTATAGAAGTCCTCGGGCTCCGAGCATGACTGGCTGAGGACTGGTCAACACTCCGCAGCTGTGGTGGCTGAGAGATGAGACTCGTCTCATCTACTGCGTCATTTTCCCTCTTGCCATGAAATTGTCTGGATTCCATAGCCAGTCAGGGAAACTGAGGCAGACAGGAACACCAAGGGACTTCATCCCAAATGCACTGCCAGGTGGGGCAGCTATTAGGAATGGGTGATGGGCCTCAGAGTTCTCCCCTCTAGCCCAGGGCTGAGCCTCTCTCTTCACGGAATCTGCATGTGATTAAGTAATCAGGTCGTGAAGGCTCCCTGTGAACAGGTGAAGAGGTGAATCCATCATTCGTTCATATCACGATGAAAAGACGATGAGATGAACAGATGAAGTTAATTCCAGGGTTCCAAGTCCCTGGGTACTTTCCTTTCAGAGGAGCTGGGAGGGAGGTGAGGTCTGCTTGCTCCTGGGACCATGAGGGACTGGACCTGAGTCCCCATATTGCTGGAGGCCAGGGGTAGAAGAGAGGCTTCAAGTGGGCCCTGGCGTGCCCTTAAATCTCAGCTGCATTACGGATACTGCATGTTCTCAAAGGCACCTTGGCCAAAACTGGATCCCTTGTCACCCTGCCTCCTCCCCCCAAGCAGACTAGCTCCTCCTGCAGGGCTCCTCCAACCTGCAAGGGACACTGTCATCCTCTCAGCTGTCCTTGCAGAGCCCTGAGTCCTCCCTGCCCCTCAGCCTACAAGTCCTGACTTCTGGATACCTCTCAGACACGGGCCCTCTTCTCCACTCCAGCAACCTCCTTCTGTCCCAGCCTCTCACCTCCAGCCCTCACAGGCCTCCCTGCTCCACCCCCTCCTCCATTAGCCTCGGGTTCCTCTAAAAGGCAGCTCAGACCCTGTTGCTCCCTGGCTACAGACCCTCTAGGCTCCCTCACACTTAAAATGAAGACCACTCTTTCCAGTCCCCCCATCCACCAAGCATGACAGGTCCGATTCTGCCCCTGCTCTGTGGCCTCAGTGAGTGTGACTCCTGGGTGAGGACCGGCAGGTCTGGTCCAGGGGCTCTGTGGAGTGGAGCACTCAGGCTGTGAATGAGCACTGGGCCAAGTGAGGCCAACTCTCTGTGTGATGTTGTGCAGACACTGTCCCTCTCTAGTCTCAGGTCTCCTCATCTATAAAATGATCAGCCCTACCTTGTCCTCTGTAACTGAGACCAGGTATGAGGATGGAGGGGAAACACTTTATATATTTTAAGGTACTTTACAATATTTGAGGGTGTTAGCATCGCTCCTGCAAATCCCAGTAAGAAGTCATGCTTCTCTGCCACCTGCCTCTCCCCCACCCCCAGTCCCACCACTCACCCCTGAGTAACAACCCAGGGTCAGAGAGGTGGCAACTGCCAAGAAGCCAGCCAAGCAATCGGCCTTTCTAGGAGCCCTCCATTCTGCTGATAATTCTGGGCACACTCCCAGAGCAAGAAAACAGTGCTGTGTCCCCAGTATGGGGCCCTGCATACAGGTGGTGCCCAGTCAATGCTCCAAGTGAATGCTGATGCACCCCCTGTGGAGGATGATGCTGGCAAAGCCTTCATGGAGCAGGGGGCTCAGCACGAACTGTATGGAGGAGGCAGACCCTGGCCTTGAATGATAGACAGGCAGCTGTGACTGTCAGGGGAAAGGCCCAGAGAGGGCCCCAGCACACGCCAAGAGGGGGACTGAGGGACCCAGAGTGTGGGGCGGGCATAGATTTGGCAAAACAGTAAGTGAAATCTAGTGAGAATGTCGATCAGCCCAGCCTCCATCAGAGCTCTGAGGTAGATGGTATGGTTCCCCCATCTGAGGCACTGAATGGCCACATCATTTGCTCAAGGTCCCACAGGTAGAGATTCTAACCCAGGTCAGAGATATCATCGCTGGACTAGATGCCTCCCCATCTTGCTTTCTCTTATCAGCAGGTTTGAGAATTTATATACCCAGGAATAAATTTTACATGAAATAGGGCTTCCTGTTTTTGGAATTCTGGTATATTCTCCTCTTCCTGGGACCTATAGCCTCCGTTCTTGACTCAGAGGTCAGGGAAATGCATGCGCCTCACGGGAAGTGTGTGCTGGAAGCAGCCTGGAGCTTCTCTGTGCAAAGGGCTAGGCGGGGGTGGGGGTGCAGGGGTTCGGGGAAGGGACAGGCCTTCTGTCTAGGCACCACCAATCCAGGGGAGGGGTAGAATATGGGTCCCCAGAGACGGAGAATTGACAATGTCAGGACAAGAATAAGAAGCCAGGTATCTATCCACCTATCCGTTTATTTACTCAACAAATATTGATCAGGCCCACAGTCCCAGGGAAGCCGCTGATCACAGGCCACTGTGGAGAGTGTGCAGGGAACAGTGGAAGCCCAGGCTGAGCAGGGGTGTGGGTGGGGCAGTTCAGGGCAGGCTTCCTGGAGGAGGGGGTGTCTAACCTGAGACCTAGAAAACAAGCAGGACTCAGCCAGGCCAAGAGGTAGGGGAAAGCACCTCAGCCTGAAGGAACCAAGCAGCACTCGCCTACTCTTAAGGAGTGTGGCCTTCAGAGACCAGAACAGCACCAGGGAGAAGCGCGGGGTGAGCTTGCAGAAGACAGTGACCAGCGCCAGATCTTCCAAGACCTTGGGCGACATAGTCGAGAAAGGGGTCTTCATTGAAGGCCCCTCAAAACTTCTAGCTGGGAGAGAGTTGCGGCCAGATTTCCTGTTCAGAAAGATAACTCAGACTCCTGGTAACGGTAGGCTGGGTTATTTTGACCAACCTTCTAGCTGAAGATACCTTAAAAAGCTTAACTACTTATATTTTATATACAGCCATATTTTCGAAAGCATCAAAAATTTATAGGAGAGGCGTGGTGGCTCACGCCTGTAATCTTAGCACTCTGAGAAGCCGAGGCGGATGGATTGCTTGAGCTCAGGAGTTCAACCAGCCTGAGCAAGAGTGAGACCCCGACCCTGTCTCTACTAAAAATAGAAAAAATGAGGCAAGAGGATAGCTTGAGCCCAGGAGTTTGAGGTCGCTATGAGCTATGACACCATGGCACTGTACCCAGGGTGACAGCTTGTGACTCTGTCTCAATAAAAAAGAATAGGAGAGTAAGAAATTTTTCTAAGGGAAAACAGGCACTCAGAAAAGGGAGAATACTTGGAAGCCCTGTTTCCCTAAAAAGCTGCTCCAAGCCCAGAGGAACCTTTGCCTTGCCATCTGTGAATGACAAGGGGGACAGAAACAAAGGCCCAGGGCCCCCAGAATGTAGAGGTCTGGAAGGAGATGCTCCCACAATTACCCCAAGGGCATAGCCCTTGCTGACTGGAAGTAACCCAGCTCTCCTGAGAAACTATAGCTGGGTTTGAATGACTCAGGTCTTCTAGGGAAACTCAGGCTTGGATTAAGGTGCCAGACAGGTAGTAAATCCAAGTGTATGGTAGAAATGAACAAAAATCCTCTCTGGTGAAAGGTAGCTTTATCCCATGACTTTTATCATCCCTCCATTTCATTTTTTCAGATACTGTGACCGGGTTAGGCACCCGTAGCACAGTGGTCATGGCACCAGCCACATACACTGAGGCTGGTGGGTTCAAACCCTGTCCGGGCCAGCTAAACAACAATGACAACTGCAACAAAAAATAGCTGGGCAGGGTGGCGCCTGTGGCTCAGTGAGTAGGGCGCCCACCCCATATACCGAGGGTGGCGGGTTCAAACCCAACCCTGGCAGAACTGCAACCAAAAAATAGCCGGGCGTTGTGGCGTGCGCCTGTAGTCCCAGCTGCTCGGGAGGCTGAGGCAGAAGAATCGCAGAAGCCCAAGAGCTGGAGGTTGCTGTGGGTCCTGTGACTTCACGGCAATCCACCAAGGGTGGTAAAGTGAGACTCTGTCTCTACAAAAAAAAAAAAATAGCTGGGCAT
>CAUYPK010156619.1:0-12360 GCA_963574355.1 Loris lydekkerianus
GTTTGACACATTTTCATCACACTGGTTGACATAGGCTTCCTGGCATTTTTTTAGTTATTGTGCTAAGACATTTACATTCTACATTTACTAAGTTTCACATATACCCTTGTAAGATGCACCGCAGGTGCTATTGGTCCCTTACAGAAAAAGTTTTCTGACCTCTGTACTGCCCTAGCAAAATTGGAATAGAGTGGAAGATTGGGAAGGAAAAACAACCTAACTGGTTTGCTCGTGGTTTAGGTTTTAAACTCCACTTGGATAATTTAATCTCAGAATTCTCAGGGATAGAATTTTAGTGCCAAACAGTATATGATTCTTACATGTTGCTTAATTGTTTTTCAAAAGACTTGTAGAGATTCCTAATACCACCAGGACATTACTTCTGGCTTTTTTTGTTACTTGCATTATCAAGACAAAAAAACATGAAGAAGTTTTTAAAACTTTGATTACTCAATTTTCTCAATGAGAAAAAGGCTATCTTTTTAGCTCCAGGTAACAAAGTATTTTCAATTTTTGATTTACAAACAGTTAGAATAATGAGTTATTAAATGGTTTTAATTTTCTTCCAGTCATTTTTTATAGGTACGGGTTTCGGGGTTTTTCCACTTACAAATCATATCAAGTAATTTGAATGCAATAACGTTATAAAAGATGAAAGGAAAATGAATACATTCTTTTAGAAACATGATGAAGTCCAAGTTCTTATTGCAATATAGTAAAGTGATAAAGTTTTTCCTGTTCAATGACTAACTGGATGAGAATACTGTATTTTCTTTGTTCTTAGAATTATATTGCTTACTCATAGATTCTTGAGTTAAAAAAATTCATCTAGGATATAGTTATCTGAAAAGTCATGGTCTAAGGTTTCACTAATATAATCAATATGGTCATTATCCTTAGAATATAGAATTCTTTTTCTTTGCTTTTTTCTTCCTTTTTGTCTAGTGATTGTGAAACATAGTCCTTTGAAAATTTTATTCTTTTTTGCCTCAATAGGTAAGAAATGAGAAAATTCTGAAATCACAACTATATCCCATAAAAGCTAAAAGTAGACCACAAAAGAGTGTTTCCTGCTTTCTTCTTCATCTGTTGACAGGTTCTGAAATACTTTGGGCAACATAATAACAAAACTGAAGGATGATAAAACAATAATGATTCATTTCACTATTGTATCTAGGTGATACCATTAGTCATTTTATTTTCTTATTAATTTTATCTTTTTTTAGCCTCATTGGGAATAATGAATAATGATGAAGTAATTTCTAACATTTTAAAATAGAAAAATTTTTCAAGCTATAAGAAAAATAAGACCACAGAGGTTTTGTAATATAGATTTCAAAAATGGTTTAATGAGCCTGTGTAGTAATTATAAGACAAAAGAATTTTTTTATTTTTTTAAATAAGTGACTTTTCTTTTTGGGATTTGGGAGTCTTATAGGAAATAATTTTAAAAGTCATGAACTATCAATATATACAAGTAAAGAAACTCAAACTCTGAAATTAGGAATGGATCCTGAGAGTACTCTGAGAGTCAAAAGGTATTGAAATATATAGATAGCTACTAGCATACCAAACAATGATTTCATAGACATTATTGCTTAAAATAAAACTAGTAAAACCTCAATTGAGCGTGACTTCCAAAACGCCTCTGTGAGAAACTTGGCAGACTCTCTCCTCAATGAAAAAGATATTTAATGGGTGAAAATTATAAAATAAAACCATTTAAAGTCTCTAGAAATTGATCCTAAGGTATACAGAAAACCCAGAAGCATTTATTCAAGAAAATCTACTTAATTGTAGTAAGAACATCAAACTCTATGGCATTTGTGCCAGAATATGCTCTTATCCCTCCACTTCCCCTTTGGTGTTATAGAAGCACCACTCCAAGTGAGTATAGCTAAGAAGACAGGGAATCCCCCAGTTTCCAGCCAGTGCTATGGTTTCATCCCAAGGGGGTAGACTGTTATATTTCCCATTCCACTTGCAGCTCTGTGCTGCAGAAATTCTATCCCAGGTGTATGCAGTTAAAAAAAAAAAAATGATATTCTCTTCTCCCACCCATAGGGTAGAGGCTCCATCTCACATGCAGCAGGCTGAGAACACTAGAGGTCCAGCTTCCTCTCATAGGCAGAGATAACGTTAATAACAGAGTGGGAATCTGAAGAATATGGGCTATCATCTCCCCTCCCAGCCTCTGCTTGTAGGGTAAAGGATCCACAAAAGAAGAATGAAGCTAGGACGATGTGCCCTACTATCTATCATCTCATGAGATAGTTGACTTGGAACAGAGCAGGGAGAAACCTGTTCCTTCAGGTTTATTGAAATCAAAAGAGAACTCAGTGGCAAGCAATCCAACTATTAAGCTTTGTGAAACAACTACCAATAAACAAAATGGCAGATCAGCCAGAGTTCAACAGATAAAACAGGGAAAGACACAGCTGAAAAGGGCTCTTCTAGGATCACATTCACGTCTGGGGGTCCAGGACACTATACACATCCACTCAAGGATTAAGAAGGGAGGGCATGTGAGAGCCTCTAGACTCTGGATGAAAGTATGACAGTTCTGAAACCATTCCTCAAGCCATCAGCAAAGGGGGTAAGGCTTAGTAACTTAAAGTGTTTAAGCATAACTAACCTATGACCAAAATAACTGACTGAACATTAGGCCATGCTGATATGGAACAACATCTAGGCAGCCAAACTTAAAAACAGAGATGAAAGAAAACTGAGCAGCAATATCAGAGGCTACACAAAGCAGTGAGAAAAGACTTTGATAATCTATCCAAACAAACCATTAAATAAAAAACTAACAAACAAATCTAGCAAAATCCTCATGCCCTGGGAAATAATGAGAATCCAGAATTGCAATAGTACATTGTCTAAAATGTCCAGTTTTTGACCCAAAGAAATGAATACATGGAAAGAAACAGATTAGTACAACCTTATACAGGAATAAAGGAGGAGGAGGAAAAGAAGACGGAAAATAACTGCTTTTGAGGGGGCACAGATGTTGGACTTGGGAGACAAAATCTTCAAAGCAGCTATTATAAATATGTTCAAAGAACTAGAAAAAAACATGTTTAAAGAAATAAAAGAAAGTATGATAATGCTGCTTTATCAAGTATAAAATACAAATAGACAGAAATTACACTACCAATTAATCATTCTGGAGGCAAAAGTGCAATAATTAAAGTGAAAAATTAACTAGAGGATCTCAAGTATATGTATGAGGTAGAAGAAAGCATTAATAAACTTGATGGTATGTCATTAATCCTCCGTCTATGGGTGCTGGTAGAATCTTGCTCTGTGCTGTGCTCCCCTATGATAGGATTTTCAGATCATTAAAAGTATATAACCTGAAACAAAAAAATGAGGGAAAATGAATGGATCATCAGAAATCTCTGAGACACCCTTAGCACACCAACAAGTATTTACTAGAAGTTTTAGAAAAAAGAAAAAGAGAAAGAGCAGAAAAAATAATCAAAGAAATAATGACTGAAAACCTCCCAAATATTCAAACAAAAATCCACACATTCAAAAAGTTCAATGAACTCCAAGTAGATAAAACAAAGAGAGTCATACCTACACACATTGTACTCAAAATGTTAAAAGACAAAAAGAAAATCTTGAATTTGTAATAAGAGAAAATCTATTTATCACATACAAGAGAATCCAAATAATCTGACTTCCCATCAGAATTAATGGAGTCCAAAGGCAGTGGGATAACATAATTAAATTGTTTAATTGTTTAAAGAAAATACTATCAGCAAGAATTCCACAAAACTATCTTTCAAAAATGAAGACAAGGGGGAGAGAGTGGAGAAAGATGGCCAAATAAAAACCTTCACTGATCGTCCCTCCACATGGATACTAAATTTAATGATCCATGCAAGGGTGCATCTTCAGAAGAACCAAAAATCAGGTAAGCAATCACAGTACCTGATTCTAACATTATGCCAAAGAAAGAGACACTGGAGAGAGTAGGAAAGACAGTCTCCCCCAACCCCTAGCAGTGTCACACCAGCCCACCAAATGGAGAGAGAATCTGTGTTCCCAGGGGAGGGAGAGTGAAGTGATTATGGGACTTTGCATTGAAACTCAGGGCCATTCTGTCATAGGGGAGCATAACACAGAGCAAGATTCTACCAGCACCCATGGAGGGAGGATTTAGATCCACCTGGGAAGAGGCAAATCTCCACCCCAAAACCTGAGTTCCACTCAGAGCTAACACTACCACTAGTTGACCAAAAAAAGTTAGGTCCTAGAATAAATTTGTAAGGCTTCAGGCCACAGAGACTCCAGTCCTTGGGCAATTCCTGCTACCTTGAAGCCAGTGGACTGGGGGTACATGCAATCCAAAGAGACACTAGCAGCAATGGCCAGGTAAGTGCCTGGGTTATCATTCCTCCAATTCCAGACAGTGCAGTTCAGGAACAGTCTTATTTCACTTGGGGAAAGGAAAAGGAAGAAATCAGAGGACTTTGTTTTGTAACTTGGGTATTGGCTCAGCCACAGTATAATAAAGTACCAAGCAGACTCCTGAAGCCCCTGATTCCATGCCTTTGTTCTTAGACTGCATTTCTAAATACACCCTGGGCCAGGAGGAAACCTGTTGACCTGAAGGGAAAAACCTAGTCCTGGCAGGATTCACCACCTGTTGACTAAGGAGCCCTTTGTCTTTGAATAAACATCAGAGATAGCCAGGCAGCATCACCATAGGCTTTGAGTGAGACTGGGCTGGCTTCAGGTGTAACCTGGCACAGTCCCAGTCCAATCCTTCTACAACTCCAGCAGCCCAGCACAGAGAATGAGGAAAGAAAATGAGGGACTTTTTCTGGTAAACTAGGGAATTCTACTGTGTCTTACCCAAGTCCATGAAGGTAGTACCACCAGGACTATACAGTTGTCACAGCACTGGGTTAGGGGCGCCCCCAGAGTGATCCCACTACAATGACCAATCACAACACTCAATCTTCCTTGAATATCTAGAAAGCCTTCTCAAGAAGAGCAAGTCCAAACAAGCCCAGAATTCAAAGATTAGAATAAAGACCTAACTCTTTAATGCTCAGACAGTGACAAATACATCACAAGCATTAAGACCATCCAGGAAGACATGACCTTACCAAACATACTAGATAATGTACCAGTGACCAATCTTGGAGTGAGATAAATGTGACCCTTCAGACAAGGGATTCAAAATAGCTATTCTGAAGAAGCTCAGTGAACTTCAAGACAACATAAAGAAGGAATTCAGAAGCCTATCAGAGAAATGTAACAAAAAGATTGAAATTTTTAAAAAATCAAATCCTGGAGCTGAAAAATTCAGTTGGCAAACTGAGAAATATGTTAGAATCTCCGAACAGCAGAACTGACCAAGAAGAAGGAACTAATGAGCTATTTGAAAATACCCAATCAGAACAGAAAAAAAGAAAAGAAGAATAGAGCACACGTACAAGATCTAAGCTTCAAAAGGGAAAAATCTAAGCGTTATTGGCTTTAAAGAGAAAGTAGAGAGAGATATTAGGGTAGAATGTTTACTTAAAGAATTAATAAAGAGACTTTCTAAACCTAGAGAGACATACCACTAGTCAGGTACAAGAAGATCATAGTCCACCAAGCAGATTTAACCCAAACAAGACTATATCAAGGCATTTAATAATCCAGCTTCCAAATGTTATGAATAAAGAAAAAGTCCTAAGGGAAGCAAGAAAAATAATGTATAAAGGAGCTCCATCTGGCAGCATGTTTCTTCATAGAAATGTTATAGACCAAGAGAGACTGGCAAAACATGTTAAAAGTGCTGGAAAAAACCTCAACCCTAGAATATAACATCATGAAAAAATATATTTAAAACACAAAAAAGAAATAAAGATTTTTCTTAAACCTAATATTTATTTCTTATAAAGGTTTCATCCATATTTGACGTCTCCTCTGAGAAATGCTAAAAGTTCTTCAATATGAAAGAAAAGAAGGTTAATGAACAATAAGAAATTATCTCAAGTTATAAAACTAGTAATAATAAGTACACAAATGTGAAATGCTCTTTTTCTATAATTGCAGTGTATAAGCCACTTATTTGGATTAACCAGACTAAAGACAAACATCAAAA
This sequence comes from Loris lydekkerianus, assembly GCA_963574355.1. NCBI lineage: Eukaryota > Metazoa > Chordata > Mammalia > Primates > Lorisidae > Loris > Loris lydekkerianus. Next base: position 6,110 of record CAUYPK010156619.1, read on the forward strand.
ATAATAACTAAAACAACTTTTTGAGAGATAGCATAAAATATATAAATGGAAACAACAAAAAAGTTAAAGAATGGGGGGATGGAGTTAAAGTGCAGAACTTCTTTTAGATTTCTCTTTGTTTGCAAAGAAAGTTACGTGTTTAAAATAATTCATTATAAAATGTTTATTGCAAGCTTCATGGTAACTTCAAAAAACCTACAACAAACACAAAAAAATAAAAATTAAAAAATTAAAACACTCTACCAGAGAAAATAATTTTTAACAAAAGAAGGTGAAAAGGAAGCAAGAAAGGACCACAAAACAACCAGAAATCAAATTTTAAAATGGCAGTAGTAAGTTCTTACTGATTAATAACATTGAATGTGAATAGAACACACTCTCCAATAAAAAGACAGAGTGGCTGAATGGATTAAAAAACAAGAGCCAACTACATCTTGTCTACAAGAAACTCACTTCACCTATAAAGACACAAATAGACTGAAAATAAACAGATCAGAAAAGATATTCCATGCAAATGGAAACCAAAACAGGAATAGCTATACTTCTATCAGATAAAATAGATTTCAAGACAAAAACTGTGAAAAGTGACAAAGAGTGTAATTAGATAATGATAAAGGAATCAATTCAGCAAGAGGATATAACAATTCTAAAGATATCAAGGGGTCCTAACGGTTGCTCATAAAGTCATCATGCCTAGGCAAACTGGGAAATTATAGCTAAATGTACCTTTAGTTACAAAATATTCATTACAAAACTTTACAAAGAGGTGGCCAACACATACAGGATATTTTTTGCATATTTTTTTAAATATATGATTTCTCATTTTTCCCTAAGTATGGTGACTGTAAGGGCAACTTTTGGGACACCCTGTATGCATGTAACACTGGAGCAGGCAGATACTTAAAGCAAATATTATCAGAGCTAAAGAGAGACATGGCCCATAATACAATAGTTGCTGGAAACCTCAACACCCCACTTTCAGCATTGGACAGATGATCCAGACATAAAATCAACAAAAAATATTTGATTTGATCAGCACTGTAGACCAAAGGCACCTAATAGATAATCTGCAGGATGTTTCATCCAGCAGCTGCAGAATATATGTTCTTCTCAGTTCAGGGATCACTCTCAAGGGTAGATTTATTTAGGCCACAAAACAAATCCTAAAAAATTTAAATCATACCAGGTATTTTCTCCAAACACAGTAGAATAAACTAGAAATCAATAATGAAAGGAACATTGGAAACTCCACAAATGGTGTGTTTCTGAATGATCAATGAGTCAAAAAAGATACTAAAAAGGAAATTAAAATTTTTCTCATAATAAATAAAAATAAGAACAAAATATTAAAACCTATGAGAGACGGCAAAAGCATTACTAAGAGGAAAGTTCATAGCAATAAATGCTTACATCAAAAAAAAGTAGAAAACCTTCAAATAAACAACTCAATGATGCAGCTTAAAGAATTAGAAAAATAAGAGCAAACCAAACCCAAAATTAGCAGGAGAAAAAATATATATAATTAAGTTATATTTATTTATTTTTATTGTTGCTGTATTTGCATGTGGGGTCTTAGACATAAATTCTTTGCCTACATTGATGTCTAGAAGAGTTTTTCCTACATTTTCCACTAGGATTTTCACAGTGTAATGACTTACATTTAATTCTTTAATCTTTCTTGAATTTTCATTCTTCTTTATATGGCTATGCAATTTTCCCACCATCATTTATTGACTAGAGCAGGGGGTCCTCAAACTGCGGCCCACGGGCCACATGAGGCGGTGTGTTTGTTCCCGTGTGGTTGTGTTTGTTCCCGTTTTGGTTTTTTACTTCAAAATAAGATATGTGCAGTGTGCATAGGAATTTGTTCATAGTTTTTTTTTAAACTATAGTCTGGCCCTCCAACAGTCTGAGGGACAGTGAATTGGCCCCCTGTTTAAAAAGTTTGAGGATGCCTGGACTAGAATATCCTTTCCCCAGTGTATTTCTTTTTTTACCAGCTTTGTTTAAGATCAGCTTGTTACAGTTACATGGTTTAATTTGGGAATTTGCTCTTCCATTGGTCTATACCTCTACTTTTATACCAGTATCATCCTGTTTGGGTTACTATATCCTTCTATATAATTCAAACACAGCTAATGTGATGCCTCCGGATTTGTTCTTTTTGCTTAAAGTTGCCTTGGCTAAGGACGCAGCACCCATAGCACAGTGGTTACAGCACTAGCCACACCTAGGTTTGAACCTGGCCCAGGCTAGCTAAACCCAACTGCAACAAAAAAATACCTGGGTGATAGTGGCAGGCACCTGTAGTCCCAGCTACTTGGGAGGCTGAGGCAAGAGAATCGCTTTAGCCCAAGAGTTTGAGGTTGCTGTGAGCTGTGATGCCATGGCACTCCACCCAGGGCAACATAGTGAGACTCTGTCTCAAAAAATAAATTAATTAATTAATTAATTAATTAATAAGTTGTCTTGGCTATAAGGCTCTTTAGTGGTCCCAAATGAAACTGGGGATTATTTTTCTAGGTCTGTGATATGAGATGTCGATATTTTGATGGGAATTGGGTTGACTCTATAAATCACTTAGGGCAGTCTGGACATTTTACCAATGTTGAGTATACCACTCCATAAGCATGGGATGTTTTTCAATTTGTTAGCACCAACTACAGTGTTGACTCTACCAATTCATAAGCATGAGATGTTTTTCAATTTGTTAGTGCCAACTACAATTTCTTTCATTGGTATTTTGTTGTTCTTCTTATAGAAATCCTTTACCTCCTCAGTTAGGTATATTCCTAAGTACTTTGTTTCTTTGTAACTACTGTGAATGGTATTGAGTTCTTGATTTGAATATCAGTTTGACTGTTATTAGTATATTGAAATGCTACTGACTTGTATACATTGATTTTACAACCTGAGATATTGCTGAATTTATTTACCAATTCTAGGAATTCTAGGAATATTTTGGTGAAATCTTTTGGGTTTTCAACATACAAGATCATATCATCAGCATATTTTCTTTGCCAGTTGGATGCCTTTTATTTCTTTCTGTTTCCTGATTACTCTGGCTAGGAGTTCCAGTACTGTCCTGAACAGAAGTGGTGACAATCAGTTCCCTTTCTTGTTCCTGATTTTAGGGGAAATGATTTCATCTTTCTCTCATTCATTATGATGTTGGCTGTGAATTTGTCAAATATGGCTTTTACAGATTTGAAGTATATTTCTTCTATACTTACTCTATTGAAGGTTTTGATCATGAAAGAGTACTGAATTTTGTCAAAAGATTTTTCTGTATCTATTAAGATGATCATATGGTCTTTATTTTTTTTCTGTTTATATGGTAAATCAGATTCTTGATTAGTATAAGTTGAACCTTCCTCGCATCCCTGGGATGAAACCCACTTGATCATAGTGAATTACCTTTTTGATGTGCTGTTGAATTTGATTTGCTAATATTTTCTTAAGAATTTTTGCATCTGTGTTCACAAGGGGTCTTGGTCTATAGTTTTATGTTTTTCTTGTGTACTTCCCTGGCTTTGGTATTAAAGTGATACTGACTTTGCAGAATGAGTTAAAGATTCCCTCCTTCTCTATGTCATGGAATAATTTCTGGAGGATGGGTGCCAAAAGCTTGTGGACAGCAAAGAAAATATTCAACTGAGTAAACAGGAAACCTAGAGAATGGGAGAAACTATTCACAAACTATACATCAGACAAAGGGCTAATATTCAGAAACTGCAAAGAACTCAAACCAATCAACAAGGAAAAACAAACAACCCCATCAAAAAAAAAAAAATGGCAAAGACGTGAACAGAATGTTCTCAAGAAAAAGATATGTAAATGGAAAAAAACATGAAAAAGTATTCACCACTAATCATCAGAGAAATGCACATTAAAACCACAATGAGGTACCATTTTACCCCTGACAGAATGACCATTGTTATGAAGTAAGAAAACAACACATGCTGGCATGGATGCAGGGAAAAAGCATCACTTACATACCATTGGTGGGACTGCACAATTCCTATGAAAACCAATATGGAGATTCCTCAAAGAATTAAAAGAAGATCTATCATTTGATCCAGCAATCCCATGACTGGGTATCAACTCAAAGGAAAAGAAATTATTCTATGAAAAACATACGTTCACTCAAATGCTTAGCACAGCACAATTCACAATTGCAAAAATGTGGCATCAACCTAAGTGTCCGTCAATTCATGAGTATGTAAAGAAAATATGATGTAGGGCGGTGCCTGTGGCCCAAAGGAGTAGGGCGCCAGCCCCGTATGCCAAAGGTTGTGGGTTCAAACCCACCCCCAGCCAAAAACTGCAAGAAAATATGGTGTATATACCATGAAGTTCTACTCAGCCACAAAAAAAAAAAAAAAAAAAGAATGAAATATGTCTTTTGTAACAATTTGGATGGAACTGAAATCCACCATCCTAAGTGAAGTATCTCAGGAATGGAAAAGTGAACACCCTATGTTCTGATAAGTGAGAGATAATGATGGGTACCTAGCAAAAATAAATAAAACAGACATTGGAAACTGAGAAGGAGGTTGAATGGGTGGGCGATGAGGGATAAAACTTACCAATCAGGCACGATGATCACTATCTAGGTTATGAGCACACTGAAAATCCAGACTTCATCATGCCTCAGTGTATCCATGTAACAAAAAGATTTGTAGCCCCATTAGTATTTTGAAATTTAAAAAAAAACTTGTTAAAAGAAAGATGAGAGCAGAAACATATGAAAATGAAACCAAAAATATAAAAGACATACAAAAAAAAGTTGCCTTTTTTTTTTTGATTGATGGTACAGAGAACCAAGTTACACTGGTTGCATTTGTTAGGCAAAGGTGTGTTACACACAGTGGCTTTTTGAAAAGTTAAACAAAATTGACAAACCTTCAGGGAGATGAAGAAAAAGAGAGATCCAAATACATAAAATCAGAGATGAAAAAGGAGGCTTTGCAACTGATACTGCCGAACTTTAGCGGATCATTGGAGACTACTATCAACAACTATATGCCAATCAATTTGAAAACCTAGAAGTGGATAAATTCCTAGACACATACAACCTACCGAGATTGGACTAGGAAGAAATCCAAAACCTAAATAAATGGATGAAAAGTAATAAGATGCATGTAGTAATAAAAGGTCTTGCATCAAAGAAAATCCCAAGAGCCAATGGCTTCACTGCTAAACTCCGCTTAGCATTCAAAGGAATACTAACACCAATCCTATTTAAACTATTCCAAAAAGTGGAGGAGGAAAGGATACTTCTAACTCATTCTGTGAGGCTTGTATAACTGTGATACCCAAACCAGAGAGAGACACAACAAAAAAGAAAACTATGTGCCAGGATCTCTGAAGAACATAGAGGCAAAAATTCTCAACAAAATACTAGCTAACCAAATTATCATCGTCGTCAAGTGGTATTCATCCCAGTGATGCAAGAATGGGTCAGACACAGAAATCAATCAATGCAATTCATGTGTGAGGTGATGGATACCCCCAATTACCCTGGTTTGATTAATTAATACACATTGTATGCCTGTATCCAAATGTTACATGTACCCTAAAAGTATATACAGGGTACACATTATATTACCCATAATGTTAAAAAAAAAGCATTGTTTTTTTTAAATGAAGACAATGTAAAGACATTTCCAGATAAACAAAAGCTGAATTTTTTATTAACAAAAGTGAGAACTCCTAACATCTGTAAATAATTCAATAGTTGAAGTTAGAGAATTTAAGAAAGCATATTTGCTTTTGGGCACAAAAAGTACATTCTGCTCTAGAACACTTTCTTTCCTCTTAAGTCGTAGTATGTCGTGTGGGACAATGCACCCTCCTAACATCTGAGACTGAGATGCTGCACCTTTTATGTAAATTCCTTGTGAAAACCTAATCCAGCCAACAGGTAAGGACAGCTTATATCAAGTTGGGCATGAATATTCAGGAACCAGAAAGAGTTAAAAACAACTCTAACGTTAAGACTGACAACAAAATTATGTTTAAGATCTGTTATATTCGTGGGTTTCTCAAGAAATTTCAAGTGCCTGAAAACTCAAAGCTTTCAAGTCAAGTGAGACCTTTCTGCAGGTGTATGCTAACAGATGTGAATGGCTTTCTATACTAGTCTGTGTCTGGGGGGGGGGGGGGGGGAAGCAGAAAATTATAAATAAAAAATTCAAATGAATTTAACAAAAAAATATTTAGAAAATGTAGCCTGGTTTAATAAAACC
>CAUYPK010156622.1:0-39142 GCA_963574355.1 Loris lydekkerianus
CAGTTTCAGTCTTACCCGTCATGGGGATACAAACATCAATGGTTTGGTCCCTGTCTTAGGTTGACTGAATGCAGAGTGATCTTACCCGTCTTTGGGTACTATGAATGTAATCCACCATGCAGCCTCTCCATATCCTGTCCAATAAAATTATTTCTTAATGTGCTTGATAATAGTGGTTAATAAATGTTAATTCTCCTCTTCCAGTCTCTTTTCCCACAGAAGGCGAGAATCACCCAGGGACAGAGTAAGAAAAGTGTGGAAGGAGAGCAGTGGATGGGATGTTAAGTAAAGGCTGTAACTCAGAAGGACATTCATCTGCACAGGACATCAAAAAGATGGGCGAGGGCTAATTACTCTGAGGAATGCAAAAGGGACTCAGCTGACCAGCAAGTATACACAGGGGCAGTCTAGCTACAAAGGAAAAGGACGGATATCTAGTGAGAGCTGATGAGAATCAGAACTTGGATTCACCACTTGATTCCTAAGTACCACTTGGATTCCTAATCTGCTCTTATCACATGAGCCCATCTCAAAGTGAACCTTAGGCACAGCAAGGAAAGGTGATGAAAGAAACTACAGTGGACTTTGTTTCCCAAACTCCAAATAGGTGGAGCCGAAATGACATTGCTAAGACATTTCACTTACTCTTAACTTGGAATCCATAATCGTCTTCTACACAGAATATGATTTCTGGTCCTACTAGCAGCCAACCAAGTGCAACCTATCTGGACTTTCAGATAGTATGGATCAGCTGGTTAACAACAACCCAAACAAGTCCCATGTTTCAAGACCTAACATGCACACACCACGATTGTATGGACGACACATAAATCAAAAGGGCTCCACACTGAGGAATCTGAAGGAAGAAGGCTAGAAAAAACTGACACCAAAGAGTTACATTTTCTGGATGAGGGTTAATGAGACATAAATTGACCATACTTGAAAGAGACAGCAAGGAAATATGCGTATCTTAAACTGGGGACCAGCTAAAGGAAAAAAAAAAAAAAAAAAAACCGCCCCTGAGAATTTCAACAATCAGCCGGTACTGCGTCTACACAACCTGTGTGGTACAAGAAAACGCAAACAGATAATTTAATTTCATGTGATCTCAGAAATTAAATTCTGGGGGTGTCCCCTGGTGCCTATCACAAGGAAACACAAATCCACAAATCCCCTCTGTAAGAACTCAGCTTTAGGCTGGGCGCCCGTAGCACAGTGGTTACAGCACCAGCTAAACAACTACAACAACAACAACAACAACAAAAATAGCCGGGCATTGTGGTGGGCACCAGTAGTTGGGAGGCTGAGGCAAGAGAATCACTTAAACCCAAGAGTTTGAGAATGCTCTGAGCAGTGATGCCAGAGCACTGTACCAAGGGTGACATAGTGAGACTCTGTCTCAAAACAAACAAACAAAAAAAAAACAACTCAGCTTTAATCCAGACTGATGACCCACTAAATCACACTGTCAACAGTAAGATGCACCCCAAATTTTGGGGATGTTAAAGGGGAAATGTGTGCATTAAAGACCAGCAGTGGCTGTTTTCTTAAAAGAATAAGGTGATATTATGTATGGGTCTGGGTTACTTAACAAGTATTTGTCAGTATGCACCTATTTTATGAGTAAGAGAAGTTTCAAATCAACTGAAGGCATGACCCCTGCTCACAAGTGATTGACAAACAATCTCTCTAAGAACATAGATTCATGTTTCTATCCAACTTAGCTTTGTACTATCATTAATATGATTATAGTAGTTACAAAATGGTTAGATGGGTAAATGCACCCTGCTCTAATCTGGGGTCTGCTGTTTTATGCCCTAGTAATGAAATTAGCTCTACTAGAAGTAAATCTAGTTTCATTCCTCCAGTTTCAACAACAACAACAACAAAAAAGCTACAATACAAGCTACTTTCTCATCACTTTGGTTAGCTTTTATTCAAACTAACAATATTACCTACAGCACGTGGGATATAATTTTGATCATGTGGTTAAAATGTATACATTAAATAGATATGATTGACTTCTATTTGGGGTAGGAAAGTTGAAGGGAACGTCATCTTTAAGGTTTTTTTTAAAAACTCTATAATGTAAGGCATCGTTAAAACAACTTTTATCCATTAATTCTTTGAAAATTGAACATGTTCATTTCTCAGTCAAGAGACATTTGGACTCCTGCATAAAAAGAGTTATCAGGAGTTAGCCTAATAACAGGTCACTGAAAAAATTATTTGTTAGCATTAGTTGTGCTCTGACCTATGATAGAGTTAACGTTTACCTGTGTTAGAATTATTATATACACATATGCCAAAACCCAAACCCAGGGGAACCTTAAACACAGTCTCTAACCCCATTTCTTGGGAAATGTTCTGTCACCATCATCGAAAAGAAGACAGGTTTCTCCTCCAGAGACAGACCCACTTGAATTCATGCCTTTCTTGCAAATCCTCCTCTTCACCTTGGATACTACATGTTCAGAAAGTCATTTAGAATATACAAAATGATTGACGACTTAATCACTACAAGGAAAAAAGAAGTCTCAGTGAATAAACTGCTCACAAACTAGACATATTTTAGGAACATTCTCAAATTCCACATGGTCTGGGTTCTGTTCATACGTTAGATCACTGCTTATTGCACTTACAGTTTCTCTTCCAAACTCATCCACACTTTCAACCTTGACTCAGACCAGCATCTGCTCTGCCAAAGAGGCAGGAGCCTGGAGCTTTTTGTCTGGGCCTGTTTCTCATCCCTTTGGTTCTTCTTAGCACCACAGCCTTGACTTGCCCACTTTAGTGCCCATCTTCCCAGGGACTCTTCTCTTCAGAAGTCACTAATCTCATCATTTACCTCCAGACCTCTGTTTCTTCTCACATTATTGGAATCCCTATAACTAACTCCCACACTCTCATATCAACTCACAAACTTTTCTTGGGATCCAGAGAGTTGTCATAAAATAACATACATAATTACAGGACATGCACATTCTGGAAAGTAACTGCCCAAGTGATTAACAGATTACAAAAAATAAAATAAAGGAGATGAAAAGTTGACCTCATAGTGAACAGATAAAATAATGAAAATGGGCGAAGAGTTATAAATTCCCGAAAGGAGGAATGACATGGAAGATTCTTTTTTTAAGATCATTTTATTATTTTTTTATTTTGTGTTAATGTGAGGGTACAGATAATTACATTATTTGCATTTATAAGGTAAAGTCCAAAGTCCAAGTTGTAGTTGAGTCCTTCACCTAAGAAGTGTGCCATATATCCCTACGTTGTACCTGATAGGTGAGAACTTACCAAGTCCCCCCTGCCCTACCCTGTTCTTGAATTTGTTTTTCACTCAAGTGGGACTGTAGTTGTTGATCTACTAGTTTCAGATTAGTACTGAGTATATGGCATGCTTGCTTTTCCATTCTTGAGATACTTTACTTAGGAGAATGTTCTCCAAATGATACGGAAGATTCTTAATAAATGATGCTTGGCCTGTATTGACAATATTTGATTTTCATTGTGTATGTTACTCCACAGTCAAGATGGTAAAACTGTACAGATATATTTTTAAATCCACAAGGCTGTTGTTCTAGTGTAGATGTAAAAGAGAAACAAATTCAAGCTGGTAGTCTGCTTGAAATAGCTCCCCGTCACACTCCCCAAATATTATTCTATAAACCCAATTTATTTTTATTCTCTAGCATATGTTAGCTAACCATATTACAGAGTATTTCAATTGTTGTCATTATAAAACACTGTCATTTCCCACAATGCATAGTGCATAGGTATTTTCCTGATTATATGAGAAGGGACAATATTTATGGAGTGCATTTATTCTGTTTATCAACCACATCAATTTGTCATCCTCTTCCTCTTTTCCTATTATTTACTCTAACATGAGATACATTCATATGTAACTGTATTTTGCATTTTAACAGTGATGATTTGAATGCATATAAATTCCTTGGAACAGTACCCCTCACATGGTAAGTACTCAATAAATGTTAGTTGAGATCATTATCATTACTATTATTGTTACTGTTGTTAATAATAATGGCCCCTATCGTGAGGAATTCCAATTGTATCACAATCTATACCTGCCAGGAGATTCCTACAGCTGTGCAGGATAATGTTCCTGCATCCAAAGAGCTTTTTTGATCTTCCCTGGAGAGAAGAAGTGAAGTAGGTCTGTTTCTCCAGTTTTTCTGTAGACCCATGGCCCTCACATTAGACTGTCAATGTCTGTTACAATATTCTATTTCCTCTAGAAGGTTGTACTATACACTCTCAGACTGGGGATATGTCTTCCAACATTTGAATCCTCCGTGGGGTTATTCTTACATGGTTAAGAGTATTTGTGCAAAGAGAATGCTATTATGTAAGAAAATTCAACAAGAAATCAGGATAGGAATCATGATGTCATTCATGACTTCAGTTCCAAGAATGGTCTCTCTTGGACCCATGTCTACTTAATTAAACATTTTTATGTAGCACTGGAAAGAAGCCGTCCACACTAAAATCTCCACATCTGCATAAAACACTCAGTCCTTTCATCACAGTGACACACTGAGCTGATGGGAATGAGCTGTGGGAAAAGTGAGTCAGAAAAGAGACAGATGATCTTCAATAGCCGTAAGAGTCAGACTAACACGGCCTGCTAAACTATCAGTTACAGCTGAAATGAGGTTTGGGAGTCATCTTGAACTGCTCCTGAAAGGTAGGAACCCGACTCAAAAGAGCAATAAACACTGAGCATGGAGAAAAAAGTCACTTACTGGAACTAAAACTGGAAATATAAAGTTACTAATGTAGAAAATTCAAATGCATCTAAACTGGTCACTACAAGAAGTTGTAAATATTGCCTTTTCAAAACAATAAAACAAATAACTACTAAAATGATTTAAAGCACAGAGGTCTATGAAAGTATAAATTTTAAAGGTAGGATTCTTCAAGTTGGAAAAATATCAATTTAAAGGAGACATTTTTTAAAGACATTTTAAAAAATCATAACTGAACGTATTCCTCAAATTATGGAAAAATTAGGAATAGAGGAAAATGTTTGAAATATAGATTTCCTTGGGGGAGATGGGGGGAAGCCAGTAGTATGTCACAATGTGTGTGGATCATGTATCCTAGACACAAAAATAAATCCAAGAATGGGCCACTCACACTCACAGATAATTGATCTATTGGTTATTTAAAAGCTATTTGGAGCAACTGGTTGATCTCTTGTAACTCACAGCTAATACTCCAAAAAGTTCCTCTCTCATTTCAAAAAAAAAGGGAGAGAGACAAAACTTTGTTTCAGCAATCCTGTGGTCTAACTTGATATAACCTTTCACTTATTCTAAGTAGAGGCCCACTAAGTATTTTGAAAGTGGAAAGATAGGCGATAACAAAGGACAAAAATGAAAGTAAAGGACAAAAAAGAGAAAATAAAGGACCAGAGATCTACATTGAAGGCTCTCACTCACAAGTTTCAAACAGGGCTAGAGAGAGAAAAGCATTTTTTTTTTTTTTAATGCCCACCAATCCAGGAATGGATTAACAAGCTGTGGTATGTGTATACCACGGAATATTATTCAGCCACTAAAAACAATGGAGACTTGACATCTTTCATATTAACCTGGATGGCGGTGGAACACATTCTTCTTAGTAAAGCATCACAAGAATGCAGAAGCAAGAATCCAATGTACTCAATTCTGATATGAGGACAGTTGATGACCTAGTACATGGTAAAGGGTTGGGAAATGGGGAAGCAGAAAGAGGGAAGGAGGGGAGGGGGGGTCACAGTATGTGACACACCTCTTGGAGGTGGGACCCAACTATAAGAGGGACTTCACCTAACAAATGCAATCAGTGTAACCTGGTTCTCTGTACCCTCAACGAATTCGTCGCCCCTAAAAAAAAAAAAAAAAAAGATTTAAAAAAAATTCCTCAAAAAAGAAAAGAAAAGAAAAAGAAATAAAAAATTACATTTCAGGTAACTTTTAATATTTCACGGTATTCAAGTAGTCAGTTTTTCAAATATCATGCTGCAAATCTTTCATTAATCAGGTTGATAGTCTTTATATTTTTGTCACGTAGCAGATAAGCTTGTGTCAAGCAGTTCAAACCTTCCTAGAAACATGTTGAAGCAATTCTCAAATTTCAGACAACAGACTAGAAACTGGAGGCAAAACCAGCTGGAGTCGATGGATCCAGTGACCTAAATTAAACTCATTATCTTCCTTCTCATATTGAGACACATCTTTCTGTGTCAGTCAATACAGCTCTGCTTTATTTTGGTGTCAATGTAAACAATTTTTCAGAATTATAAAGCCAAACATCCCTTGGAAACTGGTAGGAAAAACATACTTCAGGGAAAACCCAATAGGTATATTAAAAATATATGTTTATATTTATGAATGATAGAATTATAACTCAATCTCTTAAATATTTCTACTTTTGTTAAAAAAAAAAAAATAGCTTCAGCTGCATGTCATTCCCTCTTACTGTCGTTATCAACGCTGAAGGCTCCTTTCCAGTCTCACTATTAAGTTGACCTAATCGAACTTTAACAAAACATTATGCGGATTTAAAAGTTAGCCTGTGTTTTGTTTCCTTTTAATCTATAATGTTCTGTTGCCTCTTTACATTTGCTATTTTTAGAACATGTCTGAAAGAGGGAATTAGGAAGTGCATTTTGTATTAATTTCTGGTGTTGTTTTCAAACACATAAGAATCACTTTGTAATTAATTTAAATACAATCTCCCTTGTTTATACAAGCCTAAAGAAAAGCCCAAGTAAGCTGAGTGCTTAGGCTCAGCTGCAAACAAAAGTATTACATTCTTTGACAGTCAAAGAAATAATTTCCATTCAGTGATCCCTTTATTATTGCTATCTTTAGTTTCCAGGGGGGTTTATGTGAATAAAATAAAATAAAATCCCACACGTACTTAGATAGAATTACAAATGAATGTTCTCTATTCCTGTTTATGTTAAGAGTTCCAAGAATGACTATCATGAGTACGTATAAAGGCAGTCTTTTAGCAATGCTGACATAAAAGAGCCCTGCAACTATGTTGTTTAATTGTATATATTTCAATGCTAGGCAACTCTCCAAACCATATTGTAGACATTGTATAAGGTCTGTAAATTCAGCAAAATAATGGAGTTCAGGCTTTTACAGTTCACTCTAAGTGACAGTTGACTTCTCTTTAGGATTGTATCTAGCATTTGCCTGGATTAGTGGAGACTGCTTTGCAATATAAAACAAGCTGGCATTTGGAAACTCAGCCTAACGTTATGCTCTAGAGTGTCATTTTCCTGGATGCACAGTGACTTGGTGCAGTGTTCTGTTTCCAGGTCTATAGGAAAAGGTAACCTATTACAGATTCTGTGTTAAGGTTAAGAATAGAATAGAATAGAAAAGAAATATATAATCAATAGCTGTGTTGAACGGTTATTAAGTACCCTGTTATCATACAGCAACAGATAGATTTTGTTAATTTAACGGAATTTATCATTAAAAGTATTTTTAGGCAAAAAATTCATTTTTTTACACTCTTAGACACTAATTTCTGTGCTATGATTAGTGGAAGGAAAGGCAAAAGCACCACAGGATAAAAGGTAGTACATTCCTACCCTTGAGTTTTATAAGAATGAGGCTCATTTACTGTTCAAAGGACATTGTTTATACATTCCAGACTTCCATCTTATAATTGCTCCAGGATTTGTAAAAAGGAAATCTCAGCAGGGCAGCAAAATTTATTCAAAGCAATAGCTGCACATAATTGGTATAAAATACCAGAACAGTCTGCTCTGAAAAGTCTTTTTCTCAGCAACACAGATTTTTCGTCCCTTCTATTCTCTTCCTATGTTCAAATAAAGTTTATTGGAGTCTTTTCTTTCTCTGCTCGGATAACCTGTTTTTTAAAAGGTCCTGTGAATAATTTTCAACACAACTTATGTGAAAAACTTTTTTGATGTCCATTTGGTTTTATTAGTGTTTATCTGGTTACTATGAAAAAGATGAACCTATGTTCTGGAAGAAAGCTACTTTTATCTTTTATATTTTCATAAAACATTATGAGTTAATTATGCATTTTATCACAGAAAAGTCAAAATTTTCATTGTTGCATTATTATCACCTCAAGCACTCAATTTAATGAACAAATGTAAGCTTAAGTCTAGATACTATTACAGAAACTTGAAAAATCCATTAATGGAAGATAAGTCACAAAGTGTGACATACCCCATATAAAACCCCACAATCTTTCTTAGGCATACCAGATCACTGGTCTACAGTGTTGGTTGGATCTGACAATATTCCCTCAGAATTGAGCTAGAAAGAACCAAAGTAAGAACATCTTCCTATTTTAAGTGACATTTTCATTTTTAATTATTTTGAGCTGGGCATGGGAGATCATGTCTGTAATCCTAGCACTTTGGGAGGCTGAGGTAGGAGGATCACTTGAGCTCAGGAGTTTGAGACCAACCTAAGCAACATAACAAGATCTTGTTTCTACAAAAAATATTAAAAATGAACCAGGTGTGGTAGTGCATGCCTGTAAGTCCCAGCTCCTTGGGAGACTACGGCAGAAGAATAGCTTGAGCCCAGGAGATTGCAGCTGCAGTGAGCTATGATCATGCCAATGCACTCCAGACAGAGCAAAACTCATCTCTTTAAGAAAAAAAAAAAAAAAAAAAAAAAAAAAAACACAAATAAAAATATGGCTGGGGGCCTATAGCTCAGTGGTTAGAATGCTGGCCCTGTGCACCAGGGCTAGAGGGTTTGAACATGGCCCAGGATTGCTTAACAAGAAAAAAAGCCTAGGCGTGGTATCTCATGCCTATAATCCTAGCACTCTGGGAGACCAAGGCAGGTGGATTGCCTGAGCTCAGAAGTTAGAGACCAGCCTGAGCAAGAGTCAAACCCCATGTCTAAAAATAGCCAGGCATTGTGGCAGGCACCTGTAGTCCCAGGTACTCAGGCCAAGAGTTTGAAGTTGCCCAGGGTGACCAAATGAGACTCTGTCTCCAAACAAAAAAAAAAGAAGAAGAGGAGGAAGAGGAAGAAGAAAGAGAGAGAAAGAAAATAATTCTTTTCAACAAGTTCTTTTTTCGTATATGTTGATGAACATGTTTACCATAGTTTTGCTAATTTAATACCACTTTAAAATGTCATGACAGGCTTTTAGGAGATGTTTCTTTACTGATACAGATGAGAATTCCTGAGTTTTTGTTGTTCTTTATGTAAAAGGAAAAAAACCTCCATCAAACTAAAAACATTATCTCTCAATATTAAGGATTAAAAAACATTCTTGAATGGTAACAGTTGCACAACAATGTAAATGTACTTAATGCTGCTGAATTGAATACAGAAAAATGATTAAAAATGGCAAATTTTATGTTATTTTGCCACAACAAACAAAATAAAAACATTCTTGAGTGTATACAGCAAGGGCCATTGTTTAATATCTGCCATAATGAAACTGAGAATGTTCCTTTTAAAAGGCAAAGTCTCAGATATTATTACGTTCTACTAAAGATAGATGAAATAAACCATAATATAGAAAAGTTAGGTAAAAAGTAGACTTGAGTAGAATAACTGGAAAACATATATCCAAAATGTTCCACAAAGTATTTTCAGTTGCATGTTAGGTAATTTGTCATATTTATGATGTGATAATCTGTTTCTCCTTATGGAATACTTATAAGCCTCAAATAATTGTATTTTCAGATTCTGGAATTAGGGTGATATAGATTTCTGAAGACAAGCCAACAAAGAAAAAAGAGTGTGATGAAAAGGGCCCAGAGAACTCTCAGATCAGACTTAAAGACATATTATAAAGCTGAATGTAGTTTTACAGATGTGTGTACTATACGCATCAATAAATCCAAGAAGAATAAAATGAAGCCACTTGATATCAAAATCTGGAAGAAAACATAAATACACCTTTACTATCTAATCAGTCATATTTTCATTTAGCTTTACACATAGGAGATTTCTTGTTTTTGTTCTGATAGGTTTTTTTTAATTTGCATCCCAAGAATTGTGGCCAATTATTGTCATTCTTTGAATATCTTCTTTGCATTCAATTGCCTACACTTAGCAGTAACTAGTGTGGTAATTAAGGATCAAATATCCAGAATAATGACATCATAGAAATAATTATTATTTAATTGAAGTAGTGGTCTGGTTTTAACCATAATTCAGCCCAAAGAGGTATAACCTACATTTATAAAGCATATACTATATAAAAGTGTTCTTATATTGGGTTTCTGCTTTGCTTTTATTTGTCAAAGCCTTAGGACCTATCCCACCCCAGTCCTTGGTGATTTCTTTCCCTTTACATTCTGTTCATCATCCTTTGCAAGATTCCTATCTATATATGAGGGCAAGCAATCTGACTGCAAGACCCAACTTTTTATTTCAAATTGAATTAAATAAACAAATCAGGGAGTGTATATTTACTTAAGTTACTGTAACTGCACTGTCCAATGTGAGAACTGTTTTTTCCTTTTACATAAAGAACAGCAAAAACCCAGGAATTCGCATTTGTATCAGTAAAGAAACATCTCCTAAAAGCCTATCATGACATTTTAAAGTGGTATTAAATTAGCAAAACTATGGTAAACGTGTTCATCAACATATACGAAAAAAGAACTTGTTGAAAATAATTATTTTCTTTCTAGTGATATGTGGCTAAAATCTAAAAATTCAGTTTCTTAGCTGCACTAGCCAAATTCAAGTGCTTAGTCCCTTGAGGCTAGTGGCCACTGTATTAGACAGTAGCAACAGAGAACACGTTTATCATCCCAGAAAGTTTTCCCAGACAGAGCTGCATTAGAGGATTAGTTTAGACAGCAAGCTTCACAAGTTTACTTGAAATGAGGTACTTTATATTACTTTATAATGTCACCTCAAAGTATTTAATGTCAACCCTTGTTCTGGTTGTCTTATGTATTTATTATGGAAGGCCAGATATAACTCCACTAGCAGCTAGTTTTCTTAGAAAATTTCCACTACTGATAGCAAGCAGGCCAGTTAAAATGCTTTCATGCAGTAGGCACTCTCTAAATACTACTGATCTCATTCATTTGGGTAATAACAGCAGAAAGGAGGTGATGAAAGCACTGTTAACTGAAATAAACACAACTGTCCACGCAGAGAAGTAGTAAGTAGCTATTCCTTTCATCAACAGGGTGTATGGTCCCCACACCTCCATGGGCCTCTCCACTGCCTCCAGTCTGTTCTGTGCCCTGAGAGGCCAACTCTAAGCCTGCACCTGTGGCATCGTCCTCCCTCCATCCTCCTATTGGCTCCACTTGGAGTCACAGACAGGAGATCTTAGGGCAGGAAAAGAGTGAGGGATGTCTGTTCTAGATGGGCTGGGCTGAAAGTCATTGTTCCTCTCAGGCAGACATTCCCAAGGGCTCCCCTCCAGGCCCGGTAATTATTCCCACCCTTTGCTACTTCAGACTTCACTTCTGCAATGAGTGTGCAATGAATGTGCCCATTACTGGCTGGCCTCAAAACGTGCCATTATCTCTTATTGGTTTCTCTAAGTCCTATCAACACATTTGTAAATATTTCTATTTAGTAAACATTCCTTAAATACCAAGTTTGAGTGTGCCACGTGTTACCTATCAGAAGGCTGATTAATATAATCACTATTCTTGTAATATACACAGTTCTAGACCCTCCAAGACCTAGAAATGCCATCCTTAGAAATGTACCTTGGTCTCTCTCACTTTTTCTCATTCATGAGAGGGATCCACTTCCAACTCTCTCTGGGAGTGCTCTAAATTTTCTCTTTGTTCTCAGAAATGTAGCCTTTTCTTTTGCATTTTTAAGTTTAACTGCTTTTTACTTAAGAATGGCCCATCTATATGTTATTTTCAAATTAGAGTAGAACCTCTGTAAGTCGATCAGCCAAGGGACTATAACAAACTAGTCAATATACAGAAGGAGTCAACATAAGGAACTAGGCCTACTGTACTGATACGTACACATGGTGGGCGTCCAGTCTTTGAAAATTAGGTCAACTTAAAGAGGTGGACAGTGTCACGAGGTAGCCAGCGATGGAGGTTCTACCATATACTAATAGAGCAGAAATTTTCATTTCAGTGGGCCCCCCCATTTCTACACACATTATATTCATTATATTTAATTTAAGATAATCCTTGGTTATTTTGCTTTTGTACTTGATTGCCTTCGAGGACACTATGAGGAAGTCCAATATTAAAGCTCAAGATTGAGAACATCACTGAGGTACTTTAGATCAAAAGCCCATTTTTATCCTAATCATGTATGTACTTGAAGCAGAATCATTTCGTGCCTAAGGGTTCTCTCTGGGCCTCAGATTCCCCTTTATCATGTTAGTAAACAAAAGATACGAATTCAATTCAATAAATATTTATCAAATACCAACTATGTGCAAGGCATTATAATGGACACAAAACTGAACAAAATATATTTCTTGTCTTTAAGAATTTAAATTCTTGTGAAGAAGTCCCACACGTACACAAATTGCTATTAACAAAATGCTCTATTAAAATATGTATATAATTTTTGCTATGGTTTTTCTTTCCTGAGATTTTCTGATTTAATCAGTCTTTTTCCTTCTAACCTTAAATGTAAATTTATTACACATTGTAGTCTAAATGAAATGCCACTTAGTGAAAGTTACAATACAATAAGAAAAAGAAAAATCAAATTTGTAAACTCTAATGTCTCCATTTTCTAGACCTCCTAAGAATGACATTTTACAACCTGCCTAACAGTGAGCAAACACTCCACACAGAATTTTATATATCTGCTTCAATTTACCTGCCTGTTCTTCAAAATGCAAGCAAATTATGCTCAAAAGCTTAAAAATATGTTGAGAAAGTTAGATGAATGCTACTAAAACCAGAAACTTTCACTTTAGGAAGTGAACTATTATCAGAAAGAAAATCTTTGTATTTCTAAGGATAGTAATTCCTCATTTGCTTATTTGAACCCTGACTTTCCTTTTGGGCTTTAAAGCTCTCTGATTGAATATGAACATTTTTAACTTAGACAAATAATGCACGTGACTTCCAAAGTTTCCGACATACCCATCTTTCACTGTTGAAAATTAAGTAAGTAAAGGAAATCCGAATACAAGACAACTGCTGTGTTTTGGGAGAGATTGGTAACAATTTATTTACACATGGTTATTATTAATAGCAAAATATTTTGAATCAAGTTGTGGTTTAAAGTGATTCCCTCCAATTCAATGGAGAGAATCTTCCAGTCTAAGCAGTTAATTGATTGCTGTGTAAATATAGGCACCCTAAAATTGTCTACAAAGGCATGCCTTTCCCCCACTCTTTAAACACACCACCTCACTGAAAACTTCCTTGACTACAACAGAGAAGAGAAACCTGTGGACTTAAGGCCCTAAGTGGCCATCTGGGTCCTGAAGGGGAGGGCCTTTTGAACTGAATCCAAATTTTATAAATACATCCTTTTATTTTTATTAACACATTTTTGTTTAACTTTTACATTTTTATTTTATTTTAAAAATGAACATATTTAAAACACCAAAGAAAAAAATAACTTACAACAAAATAATCCTCCCAGATTGGCCAGCACAATTAGACCCTTAGTAAGCCATAAGGGTTAAACTGACAGGTGCTACACTCATGATTTATTTCTAACTTCCCTGCCTGACTGGCACCCCTACTGTGCGAGGCTGGTTGGTGAGTTTATGGGAGTTGAGTATAATCTTCTATTATTAGCTTTTTTTTTCTGAGACAGTGTTTGACTCTGTTGCCCAGGCCAGCGTGCCATGGCCTCAGCCTAGCTCACAGCAACCTCAAACTCCTAGGCTCAAGCATTCCTCCTCCTTAACCTCCCAAATAGCTGGGACTAAGCAGAAATTAAAAGATGAAAAGCAAAGACAATTCTTTCAAGTAGCAATAACACCTGGAAATAATGCCACTGAGGTAACTTACAAAGTATCTCATACACTTGGGGAAAACAGGAAGCCATTTAGTGATGTAGAAATTGTGAAAGAATGCACAAAGTTGGAGGATGTTTATACTCTAATAATGTTTCCAAGTACAAACAACTGCTTCTTTCAAGGAGAACCACACCTGGTCAGTAGAATGAAGTAGCCTCAACTTCACAGAACAACTTCACCCATTACTCCAAAGGGAAATCACTTTTGAATCAAAACTGATTGAATAATGTATCTTTATACATAAAGATATATCTTTAATATATCTTTAATAATGTATCTTTAATATATCAACTGATCCTACTGACTTGGCACAGGTTTTATACTTCATTCAGGTTATAACAAAAGATTTTCTTTACTACAGAGACTTACTTGGGCACTCTTGTGAATGGAACAAGGAGAACAGATATCTTCAACAACTTTCAAGATATATGTCATGAAGTTGGACTGAATTCGGTAAATTTAATGAGTATACTACAGACAGTGCACTTTCCATGACAGGAAACCATGAAAGGTTTATTGCACAGATAGTATTCACAGAAAACAAGTATTCACTGATCCAGATGCTCTATTTCTTTTCTTTCTTCCTTCTTTTTTTTTCTGAAATGGTCTTACTTTGTCACCCTCAATAAAGTGCCATAGTGTCACAGCTCACAGCAACCTCAAACTCTTGGGCTCAAGTGATTCTCTTGCCTCAGCCTCCCCAGTAGCTGGGTCTACAGGCACCCGCCACAGTGCCTGGTTATTTTGAGAGACGGGGGTCTTCTCTGGCTGAAGCTGGTCTCCAACTCCTGAACTAAAGCAATCCACCTGCCTCGGCCTCCCAGACTTTGTGAGCCACCATGCCCCACCCTTCTCATTTCTTTTCATTGTATCTTGCATCATCAAAATCTCTCTGTCAAAACTACTACTTAAATGACACTTTTGCAACAAGTTATAAGGATTGTTAACTATATTTGTGCTAATGCAACATGGTATCATAAGTTTCATAATATGCTAAAGTTGAATGATGAGGTATTCAGTGTGGATTTGCTGTCTCATTCTAAAGTATGTTGGCTATTGCAAGGACAGGTATTATCCAAAATTTTATGTCTGTAAGAATAGATAAATAAATTTTATGAAGAACAGAATCAGCAATGTGAAATATTGAAAGATGATTTCTAAAGGAATGCAGCATTTCCGTGTGATATCATGTCAAGTCAAAATGACTTGAATATTTCTTTGCAAGGTAAAACTAAGTCGATATACAATCTATAATACATGGCAAAAAATCCAAATCCAAGCATTTCACAAAAAGCCATTTTTTTTCAAAACACTTCTTCAAAAGGAAATTTTGGATGAACTCCCCCCCCCGCCCCCCCTCCCCCCGCGTCAGCAAAGGTCAATGATGAGCAGGATGATATATGCAAAACATTTGAAGAATACACAGCTGTTATAGACCTATAAATTCGTGAGCACAATGAAAGTTCACTGAATTTAAGAATCATGACATTACACTCAAATTAGCACTTCAGCCTCACCTAGATGACATGACCAAGCCTTTAAAGAACTACGGGTGGAATCGATTGAGCTCCCAGTAGATGACATTTTAAAGTTACTGTTTGATGCTGAGAAAGAGCAAATTGAAACATGAAACATCTGAAACATCTGAATACCCATGTCTTTCTCAACATGCCTGAGAAATGCTTTCTTGCTTTTTTAACCATTTATTGCTGTGAAATTTACATTCTCCCTTAAGGTCACAAATGACTGACACCCAGCTAAAGGATCAACTGCAACTGTGGACCTCCATGCTGCAACCAAATATTCTCATCCTTTCCAACAAAAGCAGACACAACAAAGTCATTAAAAGGTCACTTAACTTTAAAATTAGCAAATAGTTTTCATTTTCTGAAATTATTAAGTACATAGTAGTTTTATTTTTACAAAATCATGTACATTTTTAGGTATATCTAATTGAAGGTTCATGAATGTGGCCTTACTTGACTACTGCTAAATTAAGGTGACCTTCCAACATGCAAAAGTTCACCACAGGTCTATGACATTGTCAAACAGTAATAGTCCATATACAACTTGGTTTTCTTACAGATAACACTATTTTAAATTACCCATAGGCCTTTCCTTCTGTGTACCCACTGCTTCCAGAGTTCACCAGTTATGGTCACACATACTTACAGAAAGGAAAGGTTTCAGCCAACAAGGATAGAGGATCCTTGAAACAGTGAGAAATAAATAAAAACAAACACAAGTACAGCTAGCTAAAGTTGTACCTTGCTTTTACTCAATCATGCCATCTTAAGAATCTGGGTGTAAATCAAATACAATAAAATAAAATAAACTCATCCTTTCCAATGGACCTAAGAAATTTCACTAACCATTTCTCTTGCTATCTAATCTTCAATATACCATGTTTCCTAATGGTTTAACTTTCTTTTTTTCTTTTTTCTTTTTAACTATTATGGGTACATGATTTATCTCCATAGCAGTGATTTTCAACCAGTGTGCCATGAAAATTTTTCAAGATCATTAATTAAATTAATTTTGAAAGAAATTCAAAGCACAAGAAGTATATTCTTTTTTTTATCTCTTTTTTTTTTTTTAAATCAACATAATTTAAGTGTGCTATGGAAATTTACCTATAGGTTCAAGTGTGCTGTGAGATAAGAAAAGGTTGAAAACACAACTCCAGAGAGTCCGTGTGATGTTTTGGTACAGGCAGACAATGTGAATTAATCACACCAGGGTCGCTGGGTTATCCATCACTTCAGACATTTACCATTTCTATGTGTTAGCAACATTCCACTTTTACTCTTTTAAATATTTTAAAGTATACCCTAACTCAATGTTGAGTGTAGTCACTTTGTTGTGCTGTCAAATATTGTTCATTCTGTCTAACTATCTGTCTATATTTTTATACCCCTTAACCATCACCACTTTATCCTCTCTCCCTCCCCACCACTCCTGTTCCCATCCTTTGGTAACTATCATTCTACTCTCTATCTCCATGAAGTCAATTACTTTAATATTTAGCCTCTCTACATATGAGTGAAAACATGAAAGATACATCTTTTGTGTCTTTCTGTGCTTGGCTTATTTCACTTAATATAATGTTCTCCAGTTCCATCCATGCGGTTGCAAATGGCAGGATTTCATTGGTTTTGGTCGCTCAATAATATTCATTATGTATATGTACCATGGTTTCTTTATCCATCTATCTGTGGATGGACATTTAGGTTGATTTCAGATCTTGGCTATTGTGACTTGTGCTGCAATAAACATAGGAAAGCAGCTATCTTTTCAATGCACAAAAATCCCCTCCTTTGGATATATACCCAGCAGTGGGCTTGCTGGTCCGTACACTAATTCTATTTTCAGTTTTTTGAGGAACCTCCATACTGTTCTCATAGTGGTTGCACTAATTAGCATTCCCACCAACAGTGGATGAGGGTTCCCTTTCATTACATCCTCACCACCATCTGGATGATGGCTTAACTTTACATAATGCTTCTGTCAAAGAATTAGCAATTTGTAATAATCTTTGAAATACGCAGTTTTTGGCTGGGCCCAGGTTTGAACCCGCCACCTCCATTACATGGGGCTTGCACCCCACTCCTTGAGCCACAGGCTCTGCCCCAATCTTTGAAATATGTAAACAAACTAAGGAGGCATTTTCACTGATGAATCTTTTTGTAAACTGTGAAAAAATCACGTTCTCTTATTTGCTTAATATATCTCAATTCCCCCAGTACTTGCTTTCTCTAACGCACAGCACATAGCCGGCTGTGACATTTTTAGCTGATGAGTTTAATAAGTATATGATCCAAACAGTAACCAGGAAAAACCTGTGCCTCAATGGCACAATGGGCTTGGTGATGCCACCTACTGTGCATTCTGTTTTTCTGAGGTTATTCACAATTGTCTAAAATGGAGGTCATAAATCCTAATTGTATGATAAATGCCACCCACCTGCCAACTGTGTTCAGACATCTCAGGGACAAAAATAGACACTGGCATAAAGTATCTGAATCAGGAAGAAAGTGGTTCCATTCACAGTGATGAGCAAGAGGATGGACTTCAACAGATACAGAGGTGGTGTTTAATCAGAACCTTGCTGGGTGTTGTTGTGGTTGTTGACCAAACAGGTTACAGCAGGTAGTCTTGGCAGGATAGAGAAAGTTTAGCAAGGATGAAGTGGTCTGGAATCTACCCTGCCAATGTGGGAAAGCTCCAGGCATGCTGAAAAAGTGAGAGGGTTAGGAATGTGGTAAAGGAAGAATCCAGGAGCCAGGTATAGGCCAGTAACCATGGAGGATAAGCAGGGCCCAGCAATGGGCTACTTAGCTCATCTTTACTAGGTCAGAAACATGAGAGCAAAGCAGAATCAGCTCTAGACAAGTTCTGGCAAATCAAGAGAAGCAGCCATGCCAGTGGCAGAAAGCATAGAAGTCTGGCCAGCCCTGACTCTTGGGTGACCTCAGACAGAGTGACCAGTACTGATTCCTGCTTAGACAACAGCTGGTGGCACTGGCCCCATTCACATCCCATCCAACCACTGTGAGCTGTTTCCTGGAATGACTGCTGAGGCTTGTGTGTGGTCTCCCTTCTCCTTTCTTCCCCTGGGGGCCATGGCATTGACCAGTCAGGTGAAATTAGGTCCTGGTCTGCCCCATCTCCTGTCCTCCAGCCACTTCCCCCTCAGTGTGCCTCTGCAGAGCTCCACTTAGACCAGACGATCTAAAAGTTCCTTCTAATTCTAACATTCTGTGATTCTTGGATGTTATAAATTCCCAGAATCATAAAATTTAAGAGTTGAAAGGAACTTCAGAAGTCATCTATTCAACCTCCTACTCAACCTAGGCTAACCTAGCCAGAACTAATAAGCTTTGAAGGTTCTATGTAGTTGTTTTTGGCTGGCTGAATATGGCAATAATCAAAGCTTAAAATCTTCAATATAAAGCATGAAAAAAATATATAAGATTTTTGGAACATCTAAGAAAAAGTCTGAAGGAACCAAGGCCCATGGAGCAGGATGTTCTATTGCTTAGAAGTTAGTATCTAAGCAGCAACTCTAAGCTTTTACAGTATCAGGAGCATATTAAAAAACCATAATTCCTCACACAATTATGTCACACAATTCTTCAAACAAAATTAATTTTCAATTTATTATTATGTTTATAAATATATAAGACAGGGTGATGGGGTGTCACAACAATAACAAATGAAACCTCAAGAAGTGAATAAAGAGTATAAAGGGGAAACAGTTATATTTTGAGATGCATTCAAGCAAAATCAAAAAGAATGTCATCTGTTCTTAAAGGGTAAGTTTCACTGGCACGCTACTTTTCAAAATTAATTTTGATGTCTGATAATAAATATTCTCTCTCTCTCTTCAAAAGAATTATTTTCTTCACAGAATCTATGCCAACTATACTGCAGATCTTGAAGAAATCATTGCCTGTATTTAAGAAACAAGTATTTAAAACGATAGTAACTTTTCACTGTGTTTTATTATTAATTACTTAAAAGTGATAAGTTCATAAATAAATAAAAGATATACCCTACTTACAGTTTGGAAGACTCATCAGTGTTAACATTATCAATTCTCCCAAAATTGACCTATATAAGTATTTAATATCATTCCAATAAAAATCCTAGTAGATTTCTTTCTTATGGACATTGGCAAGTTGATGCTAAAATTTGTAAGAGAAAGCAAGGGACCAAAATAGTTAAGAACACTCTGAAGAATACATATTTACTGTATTGCTATAATAATTAAGACATCTTAATAGGATCGGCACAAGGATACATATGGAACAAACAAGAATCCAGAAGAAAAACCACACAAATGTAGTCACCTGATTTTCAACAAAGGCAACAATGAAATTGAAAGGGGAAAATGTTTTTTCAATAAATGGTATTGGATCAATTTTTTCAATAAATGGTATTGGATCAATATGAGAAAAAGCAACAACAAATCTTGAACCTGCCCACATCAAACACAAAAACTAGTTAGAAATGGACTGCAGATCTAAATGTGGAAGGTAAAATACAGCTTCTAGTAGGAAATGCTGAAAAATATCTTCATGAACTTAAAGTAAACAAAGATTTCTTAGACACAAAAAGCAATGATCATAAAAGATTGGCAAGCAGGCTTCATTAAAATTAAGAACATCATTTATTAAAAGATATCAATAAAATAGTGAAAGGCAAAATTAAAAATTAGAAGATATTCCCATACATATGTTTGATGAAGAATTATTTAAAATGTATTTTAAAACCTCCAAATCAATAAAAAAAGACAACCCAATTTAAAAAGTGACCAAAAAGTTGAGTAGTATGTAAATCATATCTCAAAAAAACTGTGACTTTAAACAATACAAGATTTTGGAACATCTAAGTAAAAGTTTAAAGGAACTGAGGCCCATGGAGCAGCATGTTCTATTGCTTAGAACGCGCAGTGCCTCACTGCTGTCTGTAATGCTAGCTTGGGAGGATGAGGTGGGAGGATCACATGAGATCAGGAGTTCAAGACCAGCCTAAGTAAGTACGAAAATCCATCTCTACTAAAATAGTAATAGAAAAATAAGCCAGGTGTGGTGGTAGGTGTCTATAGTCCCAGCTACTCAGGAGGCTGAGGCAAGAGGATCACTTGAACCTGGGAATTTGAGGTTGATGTGAGCTAGGCTGATGGCATGACAAGTTAGCCTGGGGAAATGAGACTCAAAAATAATAATTGATTAAAAGTGAGCAAAAAACTTGAAAGAGATTTCTCAAAAGAGGATGTCCTAAAAGGCCAATAAAGACATTAAAAAGTGGCCAACATCATTAAATATCAGGAAAATGCAAATTAAAGCCATAATAAGGTATCATCCACCAGAAGTAAAGTTAAAAGACCAATAAATACTAAGTTTTATTGAGGATCTACAACAACTAAAGTTCTATCATTTTGCTCGCAGGAATAAAAAATTGGTAATATCTACCAAAGCTGAACAAATAAACATCCTATGAGCTACAAATTCATCTCTTGGGAGTAACCTTTGTTAGACATATGATATGAATAAGATAATTATAGCAAGTTTATTAATAACAGCTCCCAAACTAAAAGAATCAAAATGCTAAATAATAGAACAAAGAATTAAATTGTGATGTAATATGCTCTCTGATGGAATACTATATAGTATTAAAAAAAAAGAACCAACAACTGAACACATAACATCAAGGAATCAAAACAAAATAATGGTCAGCTAAAGAGTCCAGACACAACAGGGTATATACTACATGATTTCATCGTTATGAAGACCAAGAATAGGCAAAACCAATGTACAAAGATAGAAGATGGACTAGTTAGTTACCCTGGTAGGTAAAAACAAGGGTGTGCCTTCTAGATGCTAAAATGTTATATTGCCACCCGAGGGGCTGTTACATGAGTATATCAACTTATATATTTAAAATCTGTGCACTATACTGTATGCACATTCTACCTCAATACAAATTTTAAAGAAACAAATAAAGAAAATTATCCTACTAAGTTCTATGATGACACAAACTATGCCTTAATTACTTATCTGCATCTTCCAGGGCCCACTACAATGCCTGCTCAGTAAGTGTTTAACGTAATTAAATTGGCCAGGTAGTTTTGTCTATACGATCCCAATTAAACGATTTTAATATATGTCTCAGTTGTCAATGGCAGAACTATAGGTATGTGCTATAGGTGTGTGCTTGACATACTTCTTTTAAATTCCCAGTGCATTCATTCATATTTAAAATACGTTTCCCTCCCCTCCCCCAAACAGGGAGAAAAGAGATTTGCATACTGAAAAACAAACCAAAAAAAAAAAAAAAAAAAAAAGAAGACCTCATTTGAAGGGTTTAACAAGGTTCATATCAAGGAAACAAAGGAAGGTGCTATTGTGGCATCCTGGAAAGCAGATGTTCATTAGGGCTCAGACGCACAGTTTACTATCACAATGTACTTATCTCAACATGCTATCGTCAGACCACACAGTTAAATCAAATTTTGAAGGCTCAAAGGATGTGCACTGAAGAACATCCTGTCCTGCTGAAACATGAATTTGAATTTCATGTCAGAAACACAGGGTAGAAAAGAACATCGGATATCGCCCACTGTCATTTTAAATCCTATCTGTATGGTAAAAAATAATCTACTATTTTTTAAAAAGATAATCAAAATCAATGTTTAAGATTTCTGCTATTAAAAGGATAGCCTGAGAGCCTATGACCAAGTAAGAAACATGTCTTTTGCAAATTAAAAAAACCACAACTCTTTTCTGATTATGTTTTAGATAAAGAACAGGTTAGTGAAATATTCAAGAAATAGAAAAAATGGTTATATGTAACTTTTAGTATGACCTAAGAAAAAAATGTAAGTGGCTTACCATTTGACCATGTCCTATTTAAATTCTAATCTCATTAGAAGTACACATTTATCATTAAAATACTTTCTATTAGGCTAACTATGCACTTTTATTCAAAGTATTATATCATGTCTGTGCTCCTATAAGACTCTTACACATTACCAAATAAAATTTAAAATTTCCGTATAAAAATGAAGAATAAGAAAGGAAAATATGATTCAAAGGGGCAATTGTAGTGAGCAAATTTTTAATCATAATCTATACCATTAAGAGGTAGCAAAGATTTTTTTGAGCCAGATTAAGTCAGATACACTTGGCCCCTGATTGAGGCAGATCAAGTGGGATAGTCACCCTGGTAAATCACCCACTAGCACACACACCTGCCAGTGGTCAGGCTCGGAAGTCCAGAGTGTCTCAACAGTGCAAGAAAAAAAAAGCTGGGGGCTAGAGCAGGAGAGAAGAGAAAAAAGAAAGACAGTTTGGGATTATCTAAACCCTTGCTAGGAAGGACCAGGCACTTCATCTCCACTGGAGGACACTGGGCATTGTCCATTTTACTTCCCACAGGCCATAGAGCCAAAACCCAGAAACAAAATACCAAGGGCTCTCCAGTTTGAATTATCCTCTTAAGCATATATTGGTTCCATCCTTTTCCTCCTTTCATGGTGGGATTCTTGACCTATGCTCCACAGGCCTATTCTAGGTAAAAATTTGAGGTTAATGGAAATATATGCCATCATCAGATTCTCAAGGAGGTCTGGGGTTCCCCTAAGAGATATGAACCATCAACAGAACAGGACAAAGTAAAAATTAGAGAAGTGACAAAATTGGACAGTTTGTCTTTAGATTGTTACCATTTTGTCTTTAGATTTTCTTCCTGGTACCAGACTCCAGAAGAGCAAGGAACAGCTGTGAGGCTGTAATAATGTAGCCAGTGGTTAAATTCGGCATGAAAAGCATGACAAGTGGCTGGGTGCGATGGCTTACACCTGTAATCCTAACACTCGGGCACTCTGGGAAGCCACGGCAGGAAAATCCCTTGAGTTCAAGAGTTCAAGATCAGCCTGAGCAAAAGTGAAACACCACCTCTACTAAAAATAGAAGAAATTAGCTGGGTGTTGGAGGGGTGTGCTGGTAGCCTGTAGTCCCAGCTACTCCGGAGGCTGAGGCAAGAGGATCACATGAGCCCAGGAGTTTGACATTGTTACGCTATGAGCTAGGCTGATACCACCTGGGGAACAGTGAGACTCTGTCACAAAAAAAAAAAAAGCATGAGTAGCAGCTGTGGAGAAAAGAAAACAGATGAATGGGGAGCTAGTTAAGTAGTGAGGAGAGTTCCCAGGGCCTGACCTCAGTGGTAAGCTCCAGGACAACAACCACCGGCTTATCTGACCACCAGCTATATCTCCTATCGTTTTGGAACCCCTTTCATGGTCCTAAAATCTGAAAGACCTATTGAAGGACTACAGGGAAGCTCTGTCATCCCACTCCCCTGAAGAAGGCAAAGATAGATTTGTAGAATTCAAAGTCTGAATATGCACCTCTTTCAAGAAACATCGTGTTAGGTGTGATTGTTGGGTTCTATGGTAGGGTTGGTAGAGAAGTGCTTGTGAATTATAAGAGAATTACTTCTACAGGCTCTTATCAGTTGTCTGGGAACCCTATCATGATGTATAACAAGCTATAGATGAAATGGGTTTTAAGTTCTAAATATCCACTGACAAGCTAACTACTGGAATAGGAAACTCAACTCACTTATAAGTCACAGTACACCTGCTTATTGAACAAATCACAGAAAGCAAGAGAAAAATATCATCTAGTAGCCAGTTCTCTGGTAACTAATCCTTTCTGTGTTGTTTGGTTTTTTGTTTTTTTTTTTTAAATAAAAGTATGCAAGTTATCACGTGGAATGAAACCTAAGAAGAGGCTGAGATCAGGCACCTTTTTTAAGACTTTCATTTGAAAAACAATGAAATTAATCAGAGCTGTGCTTTGTAGGAGACAGAGAGGGTCCTGGGAGTATCTCAGTTAATGACTTGGATATAAATTTTTCTGGCAAAATTTTCTTTTTATCAATGTCTGCATTTGTCACAAGTCTGGTTGGTGATGAATGTAAATTGTTGTTGAGAAGACAAAGGTAAAATTGATGGTATTACAAATTTCTAACAAAATTTACTTTTCTTTAGGACCTAATATTTTATTTAAGACTTTACTATATAAACTACGAAAAAATTTTATTGTAATTTTGTGGGTAAGGGAGGGTTTAAAGGTTCTCCAGTAAAAATACTCCCAATTGCGACTTAAAAATCACCATAGTGAAAAAGTATTTAGTGGGGCAAATACTTTAGTGTTACTTGAGGATAATATAAATGTAAGCTCATAATGTAAAATTCATTTTTAGTAACTTAGATTTCCCCCTAGAAACTCAGAATTAAGAGCATGGTATTCCATGATGTATTCGTCCAATTTGGCCATTCTGAGTATTCAGTTTCACAATGCATAAAAAACACAACTGGTGACTTGGCGCCCGTAGCACAGCCGTTCCGGAGCCAGCCACATACACTGAAGCTGGCAGGTTCAAACCCGGCCAGGCCAGCTAACCAATAATGACAACTGCAACAAAAAATAGCCAGGAATTGTGGTGGGCGCCTGTAGTCCCAGCTACTTGGTAGGCTGAGGCAAGAAAATTGCTTAAGCCCAAGAATTGGAGGTTGCTGTGAGCTGTGACACCACAGCACTCTACGGAGGGCAACATAGTGAGACGCTGTCTCAAAACAAAACAAAACAAACAAAAAAAAAAAAACCACCACTGGTAAATGTGTGAATGGGCCCACAATTACAGAGCTTGGAAAATGATGCATTTTTCCTTCAAGACCAGTGAAAGTTATTATGACATCTATGAAACGGTCACATTTTGTTGCACAAAACCTTTCCCATCACTGTTTAGGTGGGACCCGGCAGCCCAACTGCAGAACTCACTGTGTCCAATGGGCAGCCTGGAGATGGACTCTGGGCCCACACTGAGGCCAAGTAGAGGACAACATGACTTCCGCAGCACAAGCTTCCGCTTGCAGAGGTGAATAACAGTTTATTGTAAAGGAATTAAACTAGATAATAAACAGATGAAGAGATATCTATGGAAGATCAGGAATAGTTTTTAAAATCTTATTTTCTGAAGAAATGCCAGCTTACATTAGACACATCACCAATGTATAGATGGCAGGCAAGCAGTGATCTAATTAGCATCAGCACAGAAACTCAAACTTATTTTTCCCTTTGGCCATAAGCAAGCTAATGAATTAGGAGAAATAAACATTATTTCAAATGGTTCAAAAAAGTTAAAGGAACATTTGTATAGAACCATTATGTCATGAGTTAAGGGTTACATTACCAGGCTGTCACAGCACTAACGGGTTGGCTTAACAGTACATTTGTACACAGAAAACTGGAAAAATAATAATATGGAATAAACGAATTGAATATGAAATTTTGAAGGGGAAGAGCTGATATAAAGTACAAAAAAGGTCATTCTTTTAAAATTCTAAGTACTCGAGAGGATTATAAAGCAGAAAAATATAAAACAATGCTAATCCTCAATTCAAATAATTTTCATTCATTTATTTTAACCCCAATTTCCTTCTACAATTCCCAGGTTTATTGTAGCTCTCATTAGCATTTTATTTTTCTCACAAAACACATGGCGGTTTTTAATCCCACATACATCCCAGTGCCTTCTCTGTCACTCAGATCCTTGGCTGGTATGCTGCCTTTGTGGGTGGACTATTTGGTAAATATTCTTTGCTTATGTCTTATGTTGTGTCTATTCTGTCTTCCCTGCTAGATGTGAGGTGCTGGAAAGCAGGGACCAGATATTTCACTCCCTAAATTTTCCCAATGTCAAGTAGACAGAATGGTGCACTGGGATCATTCTGCTAAAACAACTGATTGGCTAGTGTTTTAGCCAGCCATGAGCCTTAGCAATTTTCCAACAAACTACCAGCTTAAAACTTTACCTAATTCCAGAATACAGATATTACAGCCAATGCAGGGAATCATCCACCAACACTGATTTGCATGTCTACAGTGCCAGATGGATGTGCAAGGAACTTCACATTAGCATCCAATCTCTCCTTTAGAAGCTGTTTTCAAATTCTGTATCCAGAAGACTATGGGTGTTCTCCATCTTTTAAAACAACAAATGCATCCTTTAAAGAATTACACAGGAGACAATATAGACAGAATCACAATGTTCAAGTTTATACATTTCTTCTCCCCTGGGAGACCTAGATGTTGATTTTTGCTCCTCTCTCCTTTTTATTAAATATTCTCTCTCATCATTTTGACGTGCTTATTTTCTGGTGCTTGTTTGAAAAATTAAAATACTCACATAATTACGTTAAGGAGACTAGCTGCATTAGGCAAAAGTAAAGAATTAGATTATGGAAGATATATGTCCAGTTTTGTCATTGGCATAGCTGTCACCGTCCCCCTCTACACTTTTCTACTCTCCTCTTATCTGTCAGATTAAGAAATGTTCAGTTTCTGTTATCAAATTTGTGCATGCTCAAATTTGTATGTGTGTTCAACACACACGATTCTCAGAAGGCATTCTGCTGTGTGTCATCTGACCTAACTCCCAGTGGGAGACCTTGTATCATCCAAGTGCTGTCTCTCACGGGACACAGCCATGTTCCATCAGGTCTTACTATTTATTCATTAAAATGAAACAGCAGAGAAATCATAACATTTAAATTTATCCTACAGAAAATCACCAAACCCAGGGTTTAATTTTTGAATACTGTATTTGGTTAAGTTTTTACACCAAATATTACGATGCTGCATTTAAATAATTAGCATATCATTACATTTCTTTACAATAATCTGAATAAAACACTTTCACTTAAGAGTAACTTGATACATTACTGCATATTTCTATACTATCTCCATAAATGGGGTGAAAACTATACTTTCCCAATGTATAAGCTAGACGGCCACGTGTCATGTTTAGTGTTACGTAACAGTAAATGCCAGATAACTGCAATTCTTAACACCTCAATCCTAGTTTATATTTTAGTTATTACCCAGTAAATGGATAAATACACTGAAAAAAGGGACATCCTCGAATATGAAGCAGGAAAAAGTTTGGTTCTGTTGGGGAGGGAGCACACAGGGGGCACACGGGTAATAGGAGGCACAGACAGATGGGCTGAGTCAGGGCTCCACGTTGTCTAACATCCCCCCCCCCAATATAATACTATGAGATTTTCTCTGTCACCCAGATTCTTCAATAAAAATTACACCAAAAGGCACTTTCAACTCCATAAATTAATCATTGACAAACTGATATATAATTCATCTGAGTATTCTTATTCATAAAACACTTGAAAGGTCTCCTTATAGGAACAAAATAAGTCAAAGCACAAATCAAACTGTATTGAGAGTTCATTAGATAATTGCGGTAGATTATTATATTTGTAGATTTTTGGTCTACGAACTGTTCTGGTCCAAGAAAATTTTGCATGAATTTTTTTCTAAATAATAATAGTTAATTAACAAGCTTAGCAACTACTGTTCTTGAAATCAATCAAGAAACTAAGAAAGTGTTTGTACCCTTTGAAGAGTGGCATACAATGGGATTTCAAGATCATTCTTGGAGAAAACAAACTTTAGCTAACTAAGCACCCAAAGACAAACTAGATACATTCTTCACCTCTAAAAAGAATAAACAGTTTTTTAAGAGTCCATGCCATGTTTGCTGAGGACTTATCCTTCCATTCCAGATCTATCTCACATGACTTTTATTGGTTAAACACATACAAAAAAAGAAAATGATTTTCTTTTCAGGTAACTCCTTCTTTAGAGAAAAGGAAAGGAAAAAAAGTCTCTTTGTCTTTGGCCAAGAAATCTGTAACTTAAAATTTGGGAACTCATTTAGTAAGCTAGGGTAACTTTAAAGTTTTAATAAACTATTAAGCAATACACAAAGGCAGGGCAACATATCAGTAAAATTTTTTAAAAAGTTTTTTCTTGAAAGTAAATTACACGGAAATTACCCATATTTAAATGTAAATTCAAACCCAAGATTGTCAAAGTTGTCTACCTAGCTATCTATACTAATACTAATGACTTCTCCTTTCTTTGGGAAGAGAAGAAATTTTCTTTCCTATGTCACTTTCTCTTCTTTTTCCCTTCTAGTAGCTTAAGATTTGGCTCCCAACATGGAAAGAGATAATTTATATAATAGTTGTAGTAGGTTAAATTCAAAAGAAATAACCTATTGGAAGAGAAGGGTGCTACAATGTTGCATTATAATGCATCTTCATTTTAACACTTCCATAACTTTGAATCTTCCAGTACCACTTCCAATCACAATATCCCATTCCCCTGAGGAAATAAGGTTTATTCATCAGTGTAAAATATTGCATTACAAAATTGATATATTTAAGCAAACTTTATTATCTCCTAAACATGGTTGCTTCTTAAGACAAAAAGCATCCCAAGTCTTAATATTATGCCTTTATACTTTCAATCCATATTATTACACTCAGAAGTTTTACGTATCAAATCATGACTCCTAATTTCCGAAGAAAAAGATTGTTTCACATACTATTCATTTGGCTACAACTAAATTAAAAGTTAAGAAATTCTACAATGTGTTAATACACACAAAAGATTAATCCAGAAAAACTGTTTTGTCCTAGTAGCCTTTATTAATGGAATCCCAAATTAATATTATTCATTATTTTTTAGATTTTGAAGCAAGGTACAGATATGCTATTTGCCATATACAAAGTTGGCATGAAAGAAAAATTTATGTTTTGCTTTAGAAACAAACATTTCCTTAGTGTAGCTGTTTCTGCAGCATAGAAAACAATGCTATATCCAAAAAAAATTGAAAATTAAGTTTTTGTTATATTTTATAGATTTTCAGACTACATGAATAAAGATTACAAATGTGTCAAATTGCCTTTTGTTGATACAAAATAGCTAAATAACCATGTAAAGAAAATGTTCCACATCCTTTTTTCTGCAAAAAAAAAATAATAATAATAAGTATGTTAATCCCCATAATACTTGCATACATCCACTGGCAGTAATGACATAAGCAGACCATTATTCAAAGGTTGTCTGTACAATAAGTGAAATCAATATAGCCATTGATTGAAAATATGCACAATTTTTAAGTTGAAGTGCTAAATTACTAATTTTTTGTCTGTGCAATAGAAAAGTGAATACTAAATTTAATATACTATAGCATAAAAATTCAAAAAATCCTTCGAGACTAGGTGAGCTTTTGTTGAGGAAGCTGCATCAAACTACATTTCAGAATGAATGTGTCAGGTGATAAAGGGAACCTGGTATGATAAGACCATCTTGACTGAGAACCGCAAAAAAATTTAACAGCATGTAAAATCAGGTTATTTGAATTTATGTTACTCTACACCGAAGTATTAGGAAAATTACACAGTCTCCTTTATTTCTACCCATGTTCTGTCCTTCCATAATACCTCAAATTTACTTTATGTTTAATGCAGACATATTACTTTTTCTAATGATTTTGGGGCTTTTTTCTGTCAAAGCACAGAGCATACCAATGTGTTCTGTCTACTCTATACTACACTGCTATCACTCCTTAGATGTTACTTTTTGGTGAGTAAATGTGGAAGTAACATGTTTTTATGGGGAAAAAGTTAGAAAATAAATTTGACAGAATAGACTCTATCTGGATCATTAACATCAGAAGAATGGCTTGGCGTATGTAATTTTTAAAATGTGGTAACAAAAGACATTTTTAAGTGTCATTTTAACTGGTATCATGTATTCCTTCTCATGAAAAGAAATCGCATCCATTTATCCTCACTTGATTCAAGAAAATCACATCTATCTCTTGATCAGAGTTAAATATCACTGTTTAAATGACCATGGCATTCCTCAGTTTTTGATACAGCTTCCAAACCGACGTTTCAAAACAACTCTGGCTAGCAAACACAGCACTGTACTTTAAACAGAGTGATGTGTTTTGCCCCATATTTCAGGAAGGTTAAAACACACACATAGAGGCAAGGATCATGACAGCAGACAACAGATTTTAAGTGAGCTTAAC
This sequence comes from Loris lydekkerianus, assembly GCA_963574355.1. NCBI lineage: Eukaryota > Metazoa > Chordata > Mammalia > Primates > Lorisidae > Loris > Loris lydekkerianus. The sequence continues at coordinate 30,451 of CAUYPK010156622.1, forward strand.
TCTTTAGGTAGATGAGGCAACATATTTTTAAACTAACTACAAACCGAAGTCTTTTTTTTTTTTTAATGACTCACACTATTACCGTGGTACCAAACTCTGCTTACCTAAAAGTCTGTATTTAATCATGTGTCATTTTTAGAAGATGCCCCTCTCTGAGATAATCAAGATGTTTACAACAGGGAATTTAGATTTAATTACCAAACTTTAATACCATGTTATATAGGTCAAGTGAGTATATGTACCTTTCCCTGAAACAAAGGGATTCAGAGTAATAGGATTTCAGAATTCATAGTAGAAATAGCAAAATGTTTTGAGAATGTCATTTACTGCAACACAAATCAATATTAAATGCTTTATGCAGGAAGCACACTATCAGAAAATGGGCCCTAAAGCTTTCTGGGATCTGACCCTAATTACTAGAGCAGGCTCTTGCTGTTTGTCTCTCTCTTCAATTATTTACAGGGCAAAAAAAGCCAAATGGCATTGCATTAGCTATATTAAATGTTATGTACTTGGTTTCTAACTTACTAATGGTACATAAAAGTTAGTAAGGTAAATGTGTCTGTAGAAACATGTCCTTTTTTTCCTTCTTCACCTGAATGTACATATTTATTATTCATAGTGTTAAGTGTTGAATGCGCTTTCCTTTAGGCACCCGACGCTGCATAATTTAAACAAGTGCATTAAATGTATAAGATACCTGAAAGGCAAGTGCATTGACTATGCCACAAAATTTCTTTTAACAGCTATAAGGAAGCTCACAGAGAAAATCAGCATCTCTCCCAAGTTTCTGAAAACAAATACATGAGGGCCACGGAGAAGGGAATAATAGGTATCCTTGCTGTTAAACCATCTTGCTGCTCTCTGGTGACCCAAAGTAAAATGGGAATGGGGTGGAGCGAAAACGAAGCCCTTGAACGCTAGGAAATTTCTGGTCTCACTGCTGACAAGTGTCCTTTTTACGTAGACAAATACAGGGCTATGTTGTTGGTACTTGACAACATGGACCACACACATTCTAAGAAAGAAAAGCTTATCAAGGTTGAATCAGAGATTCTTTGTACCAGGCCAGAAATGCGCAGTCCGCCAGCAACTAGGGCATGATCACAACCTCCCAAAGAAAGTTCAGAAGCTGCGTCCATACCTGATTCTTTTGTGACTTACAAGGACACCCGAGCAGTGATAGATGTTACCGGCTGAAGAAGGCTGGTGTATCCTAGTCCACCCTCCCACAATGTGGCAGAAGCTTCCAAAGCAGTGAAATCTCCGGTCTTCACCGACCCAAATGATTTTTTTAATGATTTCAGAAGGCATCAGATTCTTATCATAAAATAAGATAGGCCCACTAACAAAGTACCCAGGCTCCCTAGAAAGCCAGTCGCAATGTGTACGGTTACATGTCATCTGCTGTTGTTACCTAAATGTGCCGAGGCCACTTTTGAGAAAGCACCATAGGAACTCGATCTGTGGCAAACATACAAGGTACTTTGGGGGGGGGTTTGTTTTCTTAACTAAATACTGAGTCGCTTCTTTCCCTCCACCGTAATCCACCCATTGTCCCTCCTTTGTAAAAGCTACAGAGGAGACTAAAAGGGACCTCAATGAACGCTGAGTGAACTTTGGCCACTTTTCTACCCAAAACACCAGCGTAAAAGTAGAAATCAGTAACCAGGTGAAGTGCCACACCGCACAAAGATCAGAAGAGAGGGGCGGCGCGCACGGCTGGAGGCGGGGAGGAAAATGTCCCGGCCCCCGCCCCAAGCCCCGGTCCGGGCGCGCGCGGGAGGCTGAGGCGCGTCCTGGGGAGGGGTCCCGGAGGCTCCGCACCACTCGGAGGGAAGCCGAGAGTCACGGCTCCCAGGGCGAGGCCCTGTAGAAGGGGTCGACAAGCCGCGCCAGCAGCGCCCGGCGAGGGGCGCCCGCTCGGCTCCGCGACCTTCCCGGCCTCCCGGGCCAGGAAGGGGCTGGCGGCCCTTTCCTGTCTGGTCTCCCCCCCCCGCGGGTTTCTGTAACCCGATCCCCGCACTCCGCTCCCCGGGAAGCCGCCGCCCCGCGCCCGCCCGGCTCTGCCCAGGCCAGCGCTATAGTTAGCAACCTTCCATCAACTCCGCCCGGGGGCGGCGGGGGCTTGCGGCGCGCGCCCCGCCCCGGCCCGACCCTGCGCGCGCCCCCGGCACCCGCTCCTCCGGCGACCCCCCACGCCCGCGCCCCTGTACCTTCGCTTGCAGATACTGGGGGTAGTAGTAGGTGGCGTACTGAGGGTACATCTGCTGTTTCCACACTTTGCCCATGAAGCTGGAAGGGAGCCTGCAGTGCAGGGTCGCGGACACTTTGGGGTTTCCAAGTCTCGGTCGCTCCTGCCTCTCCCTTTCCGGCGGCGGCTACGGCTGCCTCGGCGGCTGCTGCTGCCGCTGCTCCACCTCCCAGCCGGGACCAGACGTCCTCCTCCTCCTCCTCCTCCTTCCAGGCAGAGAGAAAGACACTGCAGAGCGCAGAGGGCACCCCGGACAGGGCGCTCCCAAGGAGTTTCCTCCCGGAGCCCGACCGCTCCGGGGCTGCCAAGGGCTGGCGCGCTGGCGGTGCTGCGCTCGGGCGAGCAGGCAGATCGGGGCTGGGAGGTGATCAATACAAGTGGAGAGTGCTGCTGCTGCGGCGGCGGCGGCGGCGGCTGCGCTCAGTGCCAGGCGGCATCTGGGGTGGGTGCGCCCGACGGGGAGAGGGGAGCGGGGCTGGCGTGCCGAGGCCGTGGGGGAAGGGCGGGGGCGGGGCTTGGTCGCCGCGGAGCCCGGGACCCGCTGGAGGTGAGCGCTGAGTTTGAACCACTCCTCACCTCCCGGGCTGGCGGGTGGACAGGCCGAAGCCCTGGGAATCCAGAACGCTTTGTGTCGGGGGTGAGGGGGTGGATTGGGGGGACCCAGACTAAGAACTGCAGAGAGGGCACCTCTAGCTTTCCTGAGTTTTTATCTCCACGAGGGGGAGGGGAGGTAAGGGAAAAGAGGAAGTCGGATTAATCTCTCACTTCCCCACCGCCCAGTAATTTTTTTTTTTTTTTTTTTTTTCCACAAGGAGGGAAAATGATTTAGTGCCCAGCCACAAAGATGCATTCGGGACGCCTGGGTTCTCCCACGCCCCCAGGGCCACACAGTAATTTCTAGGTGACCTTGGGAGGGTTAGCGTTCTTCGGTTTGGTTTTCCCAGATGTGAGAGGTGAAATCATGTCCCCTGCACAAAGGGGAGGCAGCGCTCACCCCCACACACATCTCCCCACACCCCACACCTCGCAGCAAATCGATGGATCTTTCTAAGGGGGAGACGCCGCGAAGAGGCAGAATGTTATTAGAGGACACGATGTAGACATCAGCTTTCCTCTGCCTCTTTCTAATGCTGCCAGACAGTCTGTCAACTCCCACTCAGGAGCAAGGAAACTCCCTGAGTTTGGAATATTTTAAGGCCATTTTGAAAGTCACGCTGGCATATTGTTGCAGTGTGCTTAGGTGACATATACAATCAATCTCTCCCTTTCTGCCTCCATCTCCTAATTGTCAGAGCTCTAGACAGCCCCAGACAAGCAGTGGTTCAGTTCACTACGTAACTGGGTATAATTTAATGAAGTTAATTGGTCCCCGAAGCTGTCTGCAAAAGACTTTTATATTCTAGCTCAAAAAGAGAGAGAGTACTGAGCTGTACAAACAGCATAGGTAAGAAAGCATCCCCAAACTGGGGATCTTGCATGTCCCCAATGCAAGATCTAATAAAATGCAATAAAAAATTCATTTCTTATTAAATACATCTTAACTACTTTCATCATTTTGGTTTTCGGAGAACCAGTTATTAACACAAAGTAAATCAAACTCAGCTGGAATGTGTGATTTTGATAAACGGTTACATTTTTATGTCATGACATTTTAAAACAGGTTGAGTAAGATGCACATACTTAAGAACAATGAAGAAATAGTGAACTGAAACTCTTATGTTCTTATATGATTCAGACAAATTTTATAGATCATACAGGTTTGACAAAAATAAAATAAATAAAACCTTGCATGGAAACCGTTTTGGATATGCCTGTAGGCAAATCGTGTCCCCCCTCGTTCACGTATGTGAAACACTATCAAATACAAGAAAGCTGGGATTTACTTAGCATCATCTATCTTGAGGGCACTGTTGAGGTTAATGACAACCTAAAAGTTAGAGTGGTTCACGGTGAAGCTAGGAGAAAGTTCATATGTTGGAGTGGCGCCTGTGGCTCAAAGGAGTAGGGTACAGGCCCCATATGCCAGAGGTGGCAGGTTCAAACCTAGCCCTGCCAAAAACTGCAAAAAAAAAGAAAGAAAGGAAAGTTCTTCTACTGTGTCAGTGTAGGACCCTTTAGTGATTTCTACCGGAGAACTAACTTGTGTTTTAGGAAGCCAGGAAAATGAAGAAGGGTGTTTTGGAGGAGTGACTCAAGGAAGAGAATTGCATTGAAAAGAATCTGAGAAGGTCTAGGTCTGAACAATAAGGGAAACTACCAAACTTAGACTGTTCTACTTACTCTTTTTTCTGGACGATGAAAATTCAGCCTGTTTTAGAGAGCCCAAAAGCAGACCCACACTTACATAGACACTTGATTTATGACTAGGCTGGTATTACAGAGCAGTGGAGAAAAAATGAACTTTTCAATAAATGATTTTGGGTCAATTGGCTACCCATATGGAAAAAATGAAATTGGAGCCCTGGCTCACAAATACCAAAGGGGGTGGGGGTGGAGAGTGTTCCCCTGAATGAAGACCTAGATGTGAAAAACTAAAGTATAAAGCTGTTAGAAGACAACATAGAGGATTATCTTTTTTGACCTTGAGATAAAGGTTGATTTACGAGAGCAAGATTGAAAAAATTGACTGTATTAAAATTAAGAAAGTTGGTTTACTGAAGGACCTTATAGAGCAAAAACTCCACAAAATAGTTCCCTGTAATACATATAACACAAAAGGTTATTATACAAAATATATAAAGAATTCCTTGGGATCAAGGAAGTGTAGAATATGGGAAAAGATTAAGTGTGTCTTTCATGGTAGAGGAAGAACAGATACCAAGACAACATTTAAAATAATGCTCATAGTCATTAGAAATAGAAATTCAAATTGAAATAATAATTTCATACTCACCAGATTGACAAAAATTAGGAACTCTAAAAGTAGTGAGAGTAGGTAAAGATGTGGGAGAGGGAGAAATCTGCTTTCGGGAAGAAGCATAAAGTGGTACAACCATGACTTTACAAGATGGTTTGGCATTATCCAATTTCATTTGCACATATGCTACAATGGAGTGACAGGTATATATCTTAAAGAAATCCTCATATAGGTGCACCAAGACAAAAGTACAGCTATGTTCATAATATCCTGAAAATAACTCAAGTGCATACCAACTGTAGAACAGATTTAAAGAGTTTGGTGTATGCACACAATGGAACTTTTTGCAGCAGCAACACGAATAAACTAAAGTTTAAAGCATCAACATGGATCATTTCAAAATTTGTGTTGAACAAAAAAAGCAAGTCAACAGAATGCGTAAAGCAGGAATTCCATTTGTATGAAGTTCAAAACTGAAATATAACTAATTAGTAGGTTGTGTACCTAAGAATAGGTACAAGAGTAGAAAAAAAGAAACAAAACTTTTATGTAAAAAAAAAAAAAAGAAGAAGAAAAGAAAGAAAGAAAGAAAAAGAAAACAACCAAGGAGTTAATAACACAAAATTCAGAACAATATCTCTGAGGGAGAAGGATGAGTTATTTATGGAGGAACTAACAGAGTTGGATCATGGATACATAAAAATATTATTTCAATTGTCTCTTAAGTGGCTTATGAATTCTTTTATGTTTTTGCTATATTTTATACCAAAACATTTTAAAATGAAAATTAACTTTTACTTGTAAACATGATCATTTCAAGCAGATAGAAAAGCAGGAAGAATAGTGACTCTTCTGCTCCCAACACTTGGCTTCAACATTCATCAACATTTTGTCACTTATTTCACACATGCACACTCACATGCTTTTATTTTCCTGGAGTATTATAAAGCAAACCTTAAGCATTAGATTTCACCACTAACTATTCAGTATCTTCCTCTAACAAGTAACTTTTTAAAAACACAAAACTATATCACACTTAACAAGTTTAGCAATAATTTATTAATGCCAGCTAGTGCCCCGTTATTATTTTTCTCATGTTGTCTAAAAATTATTTTTTGTGGTTCATTTATTTAAATCAACATGAAACAATGTCCACATTTAAATTTGGTAATGTGTCCAAAGATGACTCTTTGAAGTGAATGTTCCCAGTCACTTTTTAAATTGATATTTATTTGTTAAAAGATGTGGGTCATTTGTTCTATAGAATTTCCCACATGGCTGTTTGCAACCTCATGGTATAATTTAAAATGATGGTTAGTTCTAGAGGTTTGATTAGATACAAATTCACTTTTTTTTTAATCAAAAAATACTACCTATATAATGCTGAACACACACAAGGAATATGATGTTTGCCACATCAGGAGAACCCCAATTACCTTGATTAGATTAATTCACAGTGGGTGGGTGTGTGCTGATATTAAAGCATACACGTACACTATAAAGTTATACAACTATTTTAAACTCTAAATAATTAAAAAGAAAAATTAAGATAAATATGTAAACAAATATAATACCAGTTAGAATATGATGTTAAAAAATACAAGCATAGCTTAATGCAGGTTACAAACAAGAATATATTTTATTCAGTCAGGAAAAGCCTCATGGAGGCTGTATTACTAGATGTGTCTTGAGGGACTAGTGGAATTTGAACAAGCAGAGAAAAGATGAGACAGATATGAGGCCACATAGGAATTTTAAAGGGGCCAAATAAGAAAAAAATCGATATATCCAAACAAATACCAGTTAGAACATAAAATGGAAGAGACAACTCAATACACATGGCAAATATATACAGCAAAATAACATAGGCATAAATTTAGAAAAATATTGCAAAACCTATATGAGAAAAAAATGTGTAAAGACTCCTAAAAGGCACAGAACTAGATTTGAACAAATAGAAGTTCATTCTATTCTTGGATATGTCATCACAAATACATCAATTTTTCTTTATAAATTAATATATAAAGTCAAATTTAAGGCAATCCCCCCTTCCCAAAAGGACTGATCAGAAGTTCAGGTATTATCAGTCTGACTTAGCCATTACAAAGCCATCAACCATTCATAGGACAGTCTTTAACATTCATGAGTGTTGCCTCAGTTCACTGTGGATTACAAAATTATAGTTTTTCTTGCTTTATCATTTCTTCTGCATTTATTAGTTGGTGATTGTCTAGAGAAGAACTTTCTCTCTTTGGGTCTTTGGTTAACTTGAAATATAGTTAGTATAGGAAAGCAGGAAAAAAATTCCCTCTGCCAATTTTCATGATGAGTTGGTGCCAAATGAAACTCCCAAGCTAACCAGTTTTAAGTAACTTTCTGAATTGGTGAATTTTAATATACTGTATTTAAACTGTTTCAACCCATTACATGCATCATTCTTGTTGATGCTCAAATTGTCCTATCTTTGGCCAAAAAGAGCTCCTTTGAATGTGCTCCTGTGTCTTTTTTTTTTTTTTTTTTCATTTAAACAGACCCTAATTTTTCTTTTTGATACCTTTTTTTTTTTTTTTTTTTTTTTTGCTTTCTAGCATGATAAGATTGTCCCAAGTTCTTAGACTGTTCACACACAGACCTGAATCAGCCATTTCTCTAAAAAAAGTCCAGGTTAGTTTGCTTTAAAAAAAAAAATTAAGAAGGGCAGCGCCTGTACCTCAGTGGGTAAGTTGCTGGCCACATACACTGAGGCTGGCGGGTTCGAACCCTGCCTGGGCCTGCTAAACAACAATGGCAACAACAACAAGAACAAAATAGCTGGGTGTTGTGGCAGACGCCTGTAATCAAAGCTACTTGGGAAGCTGAGACAAGAGAATTGCTTATGCCCAAGAGTTTGAGGTTTCTGTGAGCTGTGATGCCATAGCACTCTACCCTAGACAACAGCTTGAGACACTATCTCAAAAATAAATAAATAAATAAATAAATAAATAAAACATTAAGAAGAATAATGATTTTCTTAAAATATGTTGTACATATTTATCGGATTTATGGGAAGAAGCTCATGAAAGATTCTTTTTTTTCCATTTTATTTTATTTTTATTTTATTGTTAAATCATAGCAGTGTACATTAGTGCAATCAAGGGGTACAATGTGCTGGTTTCATATACAGTCTGAAATATTCTCATCAAACTGTTCGATGTAGCCTTCATGGCATTTTCTAAGTTATTGTATGTAGACATTTGTAGTCTGCATTTAGTAAGTTCCACCTGTACCCATTCTAAGATGCACCATAGGTGTGGCCCTACCTGTTACCCTGCCTCTACCTTTACCTCCCCCCTCCCTTCCCCTTCCTTGGCCCTTTCACCATATCCTTGTGCTATAGTTGGGTTATAGCCTTCATGTGAAAGCTATAAATTAGCTTCATAGTAGGGCTAAGTACATTGGATACTTTTTCTTCCATTCCTGAGGTACTTTGCTAAGAAGAATATGTTCCAGCTCCATCCATGTAAACATGAAAGAGGTAAAGTCTCCATCTTTCTTTAAGGCTGCATAATATTCCATGGTATACATGTACCACAATTTGCTAG
>CAUYPK010156623.1:0-33687 GCA_963574355.1 Loris lydekkerianus
GGTTAAGGCTGTAAGGCAGCTCAGTTCCCGCCTTTAGGCTGCTCAGTCACTAGGTTACTAGCTCCCGCCTGATCCTTGCTCTGGGACCCTGAGGGCGGAGCTTGCCAGGGCAGTTCTCTCACAATGGCTCCCTGCGGCTCACAGCCAAACACTGTTATCTCTGTGCAAGTCAGCGCTCAGTCTGGGGCCCTAGACAATGCCCAAAGTTCTTTGCACTCCTGCTCTAGCTCTCCCCACAGGCAGTTCAACTTAGTGCCAAGTCCAAAAACACCAAAACAGTTCACAGGTAAGGCCTTTCCAGTTTGCACTTTCAGTGCTCCTTGTACTTAACGGCTGCTGGAGGGATTAGGTTGATTGGACACACGCAACCACTTGCCAGTTTTCCACTGTTTTTGTCCTCCTCTTGGGGTCCACAAGTCCCTTGCTGACTCCCTGTATCTTCAAAGGGATGATTATAGGCAGGTCCCACCAGCCAGGGATGCCTGGAGTCTTATCTCCCCAGACTCACAGTGCCCTGTTGCAGGGAGGCTGTTACTCAGCCGCCATCTTGGATTAAACCTTACCCTTGGGTAAAGGTTTTTGTTGGAGTTGGGTTCCATCTTTATTCTCCGTGGTCTAAAAAGATTTAAGGTATAATTTGAATTCTTTTAATTTTGTTGAGGTTTGATTTGTGTCGTAGAATATGCTCAGTTTTGGAGTATGATTCATGAGTGGGTGAGAAGAACATATACTCAATAGTTTGGGAGTGGTATGCTCTGTATATGTCTATTAATGGTCTAGGTCATGTTTAAGTCCCTTATTACTTTAGTTTCTGTCCATTTCTGTCCATGATGTGTTGAAAGTCCCTAGCTATTATGGTATTGCAGCATAACATTTTATAGGGGTACAATTTGATGATTCAGTGTACATCTATGTTATATAATGATTCACCCAAGGTGTTTGTGTATCCATCACTTCATGCATTTGTCGTTTATCTGTAGTGATAACATTCAAAAGCCTCTCCTGTATTTTATAATGTACAATATTTTACTGCTAACCGTAGTCACTCTACTATGCAATAAAACACGAGAATTTACTCTTACTATTTTATTGTAATCAGTAGACCAACTTCCCCATCCTATACTCCCTCATCCTTTCCCTAGTCTTTGGTAACCACTGTTCACCTTTTTTCAAAAATTAAATAAATATTTTGCATATGAGTGAAATCATGCAGTATTTGTCTTTGTCTGGCTTATTTCAGTTAATATGATGTCCTCCAGGTTCATCCATGTTGTCCCAAATGACAAGATTTCATTCTTTTGTGTAGTATTCCATTCTATATATACATACATATACATATACATATATATATATATATATATATATATATATACATACATTTTCTTTACTCATTCATCTGTTTTTCAATACTTAGGTTGATTCCTCATCTTAGTTATCATAAGTAATGTTGTAGTAAATGTGGGACTACAGGTACTCTGATGTACTGATTCCCTTTCATTCAAATATATAACTAGTAGTCAGATCGTTGGACCATGTAGTAGTTTTGGTTTTGATTTTTTGAGGAAACTCCATACAGTTTCCCACAGTGGCTGTACTAGGTAATAATCACATCAGCAATATATAAGTGTTCTCTTTTCTTCATATCCTCACCAAACCAACACTTGTTTTCCACTGTCTTTTGTTTGTTTGTTTTTTGTGACATTCTCACTCTGTTGCCCTGGGTAGAATGTCATAGCTCATAGCTGGAACTACAGATATCTGCCACAATACCTGCCTATCTTTTTTTTTTTTTTTTTTTTACAGTCTCACTCTTAGCCCACCTCCCACCCCCACTAGAGTGCAGTGGCATCATCATTTAACGAACTGCAACCTAAAACTCTTGGGCTCAAATGATTCTCTTGCCTCAGCTTCTCCAGTAGCTGGGACTATCCACACCCACCACATGCTTAGCTAATTCTACTATTTTTAGTAGAGATGGAGATCTCACTCTTGCTCAGGCTGCTCTTGAACTCCTGAGCTCAAGCAGTCCTCCTGCCTGCCTCACAAAGTGCGAGGATTATAGGTGTGAGCCAACGCATCGGCCTCTTTTGCCCATGTTTAAATTGGGTTATTTGTTTTTTTCATGGTAAGAATATTATTAACCCCTTTGTCAGATGTACAGTTTGTAGATATTTTCTCCCATTTTGTAGGTCATCTCTTCACTTCAAAACTTGTCTGTTATGCAAAAACTTTTAGCTTGATTCAATCCCATTTGTGTATTTCTGTTGTGTTTTGAGGTCTCATTTAAAATATACTTACAAAACCCAGTATCATGAAGAATTTCCATTATGTTATCTTGCAGCAAGTAGTTTCATAGTTTTGGGTCTTACATTTACTCTAATCCATTTTGAGTTGATTTCTTTATCTGGTGAGAGAGAGACTTAGTCTCATTCTTCTGCATGTGGACATTCACTTTTCACAGCACCACTTATTGAAGAGACTGCCTTTTCCCCAATGTATGCTTAAATCAGGTACTGCAATACCTCCAGATTTGTTCTTTATGTTCTTTATGTTCTTTATGGCTAATGGTTTGTGTGTGTGTATTTCCATATAAATTTTAGGATTGTTTTTCTGTTTCTGTGAAGAATGTGATTGGTATTTTGATCTGGATTGCATTAAATCTATAAATTGTTTTGGATGGTTTGGCCATTTTAACAATATTCTTCCAATCCATGAACATGAGGTATTTTTTCATTTCATTTATATCCTCTTTTCTTTTATCAAAGTTTAGAGATCTTTCACTTCCTAGGTTTTGGTGTTTTGTTTTTTTTTTTTTAAGCTATTGTAAATGGAATTTTTAATATTTCTTATTCAAACAGTTCTTTGTTAGCATAGAGAAGTGCAGCTTTACTGAATTCATTTATTAGTTCAAATGGGTTTTTAATGGAGTCTTCAGAGTTTTCTACAGTTGACCCTTGAACAACTTGGGGGTTGGGATCCCACTCCCCCAGCAGACAGAAATTCATGTACAACTTTTGACTGCCCCAAAGCTTAACTATTAATAGTCTACTGCTGACTAGAAACTTTACCAACAACGTAACAGCCAATTAACACATATTTTCTATGTTATATGTATTATATACTCTCTTCTTAAAGTAAGCTAGAGAAAAGAAAGCGTTGAGAAAGTCATAAGTAAGAGAAAATACATATGTAGTATTATACTGTATTTATTGGTACCATAAATTTGAATCATCTTCTTACCAAATGAATTTTCTGTCTAAAATGGCAGGCAAGTGCAGCTACAGACCTCAATCTACAGTTCATATCAAGCAATTCAACTTTTGTTATAATGTCAGACTTTTCTCTGCTTCTTGGGAGCACTTTCATTATCGCCAGTGGCACTTGGTATGGGTCCCATAGTGTTATGCAAAGTTGATAGTAAACATAATGAAAAATACACAAGAACCATGGGAGATCTTTTTTTTATTGTGATACACGATTTAAAGAGAGACAAACTACATACATGGAGATGATGTAGGTATGTAGCATCACATGGTGTTTTAAGCAGATACTCCCAACATCAAGCTTATTGTGTAACAAACAGGAGGTGGCTACAAAATTATGACAGTACTACAGTATGTACTACAGCTCATTTAATTTAGTTATGATTTTATGCTACATTTTTATGTTTGTTTGCATTTCTCTCAACTGCAAATGGAACCATGTATGGTCTTTAAGTGTTAAAGTGTGTAAGTTTTGATAAACTTTAACTTTTTATGATAGATTTATACATATTTTATAGTAGTAAATGATACAGTAGACTAGTATCTACATATGTTTTATGCATTCATGACTTAACATAACTTTTCTTAATTTTTTCAATATTTTTAGGCTATGTGGTTTACCTGTGAATTTTTTAAAATTGATACAAATTTCAAAAAACAATTTCCAATATGTTTATTTTAAAAATTCATGTGTAAGTGGGCTTGCACAGTTCAACCCGATGTTCAAGGGTCAGCTGTATAAGATCACGTTATCTGCAATCAGGGACAATTTGATTTCCTTCTTTCCAATTTGGATCCCTTTTATTTCTTTCTCTTGCCTAATTGCTGTGACTAGAATTTCCAGTACTATGTTGGGTAGAAGTGATGAAAGTGGGCATCCTTGTTTCGTTCCTGATCTTAGAAGAAAAACTTTCAGCCTTTTCTCATTCAGTATGATGTTAGCTGTGGGTTTGTTATATATGGCTCTAAAATGTCTGTTGGTGAGGGTCAGGGCTGTCACCAGACCAACTGTCAGGTCAGGCATAATTGGATGTGGTTGCAGCAGGATTAGGTGGGTCTACAGTGATCTATCTGAGGGGTGGGGCCACCATGGGATTGGTTATTGGACTGGGCATAGGTGCATATGGACTCAATAGGCGAGCTGGATATGCAGCTGAGGTATACGTATACCAGTGAGGCAAGTGGTCAGCTTTTAGGCACCTTCTTCACTTATAGGTCTGTTCCCTTAGAGGGTTGTATGCCACATGGGTTCAGACACTGAGATCTTGCTCATTCTGTCTAGCCTGTGCTCCAGGAAGCTATGGTTGTAGTGCTGCTAGCAACAGTGTCAATGTGGTAGAATGGTGACAAGACCTTAAGGATGGAAACAATCAGTGGCTACTGGCTTCTAGGGTAGGATATACTCTGGTAGTGGGTATGGTTTCAAGATGGCAGCTTAAGTTGTAGGAGTGGGAGATGCTCAGAGTGGTCTCATACTCAGAGTGGGCTCTCACTGAGGCAAGGCAACTGTGCAAACTCCTGACTACTCTCCAAACTGGACTCAGGGCCTATAACTAAAAGAGTCTCCTGTAGCAAGAATTTCTGGCATTTTTTGCAGCAATGGGGACCAATGATGATCTCCAGTTTATCTTTTACTTGTAAGAAGTTGTCTTCCTGACTCCAAACTGATCCTGGTTGAGGAGATGGTGTGGCAGAGAGAGAGTGCTTTTCTCCTCTCTCTATTGTGCTATCCTGGGCTTCTGTGCTCCAAAGAGATATCATCATTCCCCTGGTATTCTCCAGGGTGCTTCCTCATTCATCCTACTTGATTCAGATATATTTGTTTATTCATTGTTTTGAACTCTTTTTGTGAGTAGGACGAGCTGTGGGTAACTGGCTTTCCTGCTGACATCACTTCATCTTATCTGGAACTGTTGTTTTTAAAGGAGTTAATAAATACATATTATTTCTAATGTCTCCATTTTAGCTTTTAATGAAGTAAATATTAGTACATATATCCCCATATAAACTAAAGCTCTTCAGGCCCTCAATTTTTTAAGATACGAAGATCCTGAGAACAAAATAATTTGAGAAACACTGCTATAGTATTAAAGTAATAAATAAAAGATATTGTAAAGATATTCTGAACAATTTTATGGAACTAAATGTGAAAATATAGATAAAATGTAAAATTCCTTGATAAGCAATTACTAAAACAGAAAATGAATCAGCCTAACTATTAAAGAAATTGAGCTGGCCGGGTGTGGTGGCTCATGCCTATAATCCTAGCATTCTGGGAGGCTGAGGCAGGTGAATTGCCTGAGCTCACAGGTTTGGGACCAGTTTGATCAAGAGTGAGAACCCACCTCTAAAAATAGCCAAGCATTGTGGTGAGTGCCTTATAGTCTCAGCTACTCAGGAGGCTGAGGCAAGAGAATCACTTGAGCCCAAGAGTCTGAGGTTGCTGTGAGCTATGATACTACTGCACTCTACCAAGGGTGACAAAGTGAGACTGTGTCTCAAAAAAAAAAAAAAAAAAAGGAAAGGAAATTGAGCCCTGTATGTAAAACCTGTCCACAAAGAATACTCTAACCCCATATGGATTCATTGACAAACTCTTCCAATCATTTAAAAAGGAAATAACTGATATAATTTCTTACAAAAAATAGACAAGTAGGAAACACTCCCAGTTTGTATAACTTTAATTCATAATTCATAACACTAGCCTGGATATTACATAAGAGAAAAATCACAGGCCAAATTCTTTCACGAACATGGATGTAGAAATCCTCAAGGAATAGTGAAACTGGCTAGATACAGTAGCTCACACCTATAATCCCAGCTCTTTGGGAGGCTGAGACAGGAGTTACTTGAAGTCAGGAGTTCAAAACCAGCCTGGACAATATAGCAAGACCTTGTCTCTACAAAAATTAAAAAATTTAGTTAGGCATGGTGGCATGAGCCTTTAGTCTCAGCTACTCAAGAGGCTGAGATGAAAGGATCATTTGAATCTAGGAGTTCGAGGTAGCATTGAGCTGTGATTGCACCACTGTACTCCCAACCTGGGCAACAGTGTGAGATCTTGTCTCTAATTAATAGATAGATAGATAAGCTCTATAAAATAAATCTATATGTAAAGGTGATAAATCTTGATGAGGTTCAGCTTGACCCAAGAATTCAGTATTATTTTGTCCTTCAAAGAATTATTCAGTGTGATTTACCTTATTAACAAAAAAGGGGAAAAAAAGGTATCATCACAATATATGGGGGAGAATAGCATGTGATAAAGTTGAACACACACTAACGATTAAAAACAAACAAAAACCCTCTTAGCCTACCTTCTATGTGAAAGGAAGGGAGTTGCTTTAATTTGGTAAGTGATAATCTATAGAAATCTTACAGCAGACATTATACTTAATGATAAAATGCTGAATGCTTTCTCTCTGAACACAGAACAGAGTGTGGAGACCCATTATCACCACTGCTTTTCTCAACATGTCCTAGAGGTTCTAGCCAGAGCATTCGGACAAGTAAAGAAATAAAAATTATAAGGACAGGGGAAAAAGAAATAAAATTCTCATTTTACAGATCATGGGATTCTGCATGAACAGTAACACATTTACAAACATAGTAATCCCCTTTATCCGTGGGGGATACATTTCTTAGACTTATAGAGGATGCCTGAAACCACAGATATAATAGCGTGAAACCCCATATATACACTGTTTTTTCCTATACATACATACATAACTATGGTAAAGTTTAATTTATAAATCAGGCATAATAAGAGATTAACATGTTAACTAATGATAAAATAGAACCGTTATATCAAAATACAAAAATACTCTGATTCTTTGGGCCATTACTAAGTAAATTTAAGGTTACTTGAACATAAGCACTGTTCAATAACCAGATGGCTACTAAGTGACTAGCAAGTGAGTTGTGTGTACACTGTGGATATACTGGACAAAGGGATGGTTCACATCTTGCGAGGAACAGAGTGGAACAACATGAGATTTCATCATGCTTCTCAGAATGGTACACAATTGAAAATTTATGAATTGTCTGTTTCTGGAGTTTTCTACTTAATATTTTCAGACTGCAGTTGAACTCAGGCAACTAAAACCATAGGTAAAGGGGAGGATTACTGTGTTGTTTGTATTCTGTGATGTTTGCAGATGACTGATAGGCAAAGTCAATATGGCAGGAATCCTAAGTTCTTTCCTAGAGTGTAGGAATTCCTTCAGTATGTGGAAGTACCTTGTCATTCCTCAGGGACATGCAAGCAAAGGTTTCACTTGCTATTATTTTTCTTTCTCTGCAGATCCTATCTGACTCCCGTACGGGATGAAGAAGCAGAATCTTTACGGAAGGCACGCTCCAGACAAGCTCGGCAGACGCGAAGGTCTACTCAAGTGAGTATGACTTTTTTTAATGTCATTTTGTCTATCCACCTTTCCACTGGAGGTACAATTAAAAAACACAAAAATGAATGTCTTGTTAATGCAGCCACTGTATTAAAAGCTTTCACTTTGCTAAATCTTACATTACATAGAATCAAATGAATATATACCTACTTCTACCCACTCTCACCTTGATTCCCCCAGGCTCAGAGCAAGTTTATCTGCTTTCCTTCACAAGACTGATAATTCCACTTGTGCTTAAAAATCTTAAGACTCCCTCTACACCTACCATACCTAAGGAATTTCTAAAGGAAAACAGTTTGGCAATTCTTCAAAATTGTAAATATAGAATTACTATTTACCCCAGCAGTTCTACTTTTAGGTACACTACATATACTCAAGAGAAATGAAAATACGTGTCCATATAAAAAATTGTATATAGATTCTTTATAACAGCATTTTTTTATATTAGCCAAAAAGTAAAAGCAACACAGATGTTCATTAACTAATGAATGGATAAACAAAATGTGATATATTCAATACATGGAACATTGTTTGGCAGTAAAAATGAATGAATTACTGATGCATGATACAGGATGGATGAACCTTGAGAAAACATTAAGTGAAAGAAGCCAAACATAAAAGATCCATTTATATGAAATGTCCCCAGCAGGCAAATCTAAATAGACGGAAAGTAGATTTAGTGCCAAGAGCTGAGAAAGGAGGAATGATAAGTGACTACTAAGAGGTGAGAGGTTTCTTTTTGGGGTGGTGAGAATGTTCTGAAATTAGATAGTGGTGATAATTACACAACTCCATGAATATACTAAAGACCAAAACTTACATACTTTATTTAAAAGGGTAAATGTTATGATATGTCAACGTTTCAATAAAGATGTTACCCCCCCCCCAAAAAAAAAAAAATCAAATCCCTAAAGGAGCTATTGAAGCAGTTTAAGGAAGAGTATGATACAGTCTACATTATATGCTACAGAAATCACCATGCAGCGAATTGATGGGAGTGGTAGGTAGAAGTATGTTTGCCAAGCCTAGAAGCAAGACGGCTTGCTAGGAAGTGAAAGGGGCGTGAACTCAGGTTCTAAGGAGAGTGGAGAGAAGGCTATAGATAAGAGTTATTTAAGGGGCGGTGCCCATAGCTCAGTGGATAGGGCGCTGGCATATACACCCAGGCTGGCAGGTTCAAACCCGGCCAGGCCCAGCTGGACAAGAATGACAACTGCAAAGAAAAAATAGCAGGGTCCTGTAGTCCTAACTACTCTAGAAGCTAAGGCAAGAGAATTGCTTAAGCCCAAGAGTTTGAAGTTGCTGTGAGCTATGACGCCATGGCACTGTACCGAGGGCAGCATAGTGAGACTCTGTCTCAAATTAAAAAAAAAAAAAAAAAAAAGACTTACTTAAGGAGGCAGAGAAAAATGAGCCTGTAAAGCAGAATGAAAAGGAACAGCCAGACAGGTGAAAAGAAAACCAGAAAGTAGCAAAATGGAAGTGAATGAAGAGTCAGTTTCCAGTGAAAAGGAGTAGTTCAGAAATTTTAAATGCTATAGAGGTCAAGTAGGAAAGCTAATGACTAAAGGAGAAAGGGACATTATACCTGACAGCAAAGCATCCTTGTTGCCTTCCCTGACTCTCCCAAAGTAATATTTTTGCTTGCTTTATCTAGTTCCTCTATTAGAATATAACCTCTATGAGGACTGAGACTGACTATATTTTTTTGGTTTCATTTTAATGTAGTAAGATACACATAATACTAAATTTATGTTTTAACTATTTTTAAAGTATATAGTTTAGTGGCATTCTATATTTTTACATTGTTGTTGTAACTATTATCACATTCATCTTTGGAAATTTCTTCATCTTCCCAAATTAAAAGTCTATCAATTAAACAATTATTCCCACCCATTTCTGTTTGGCAACTACCATTTTATTTTCTGTCTCTAGGAACCTCATATAAGTTGAGTATATATAGCATTTGTCTTTTGTGCTTGAGTAATACTCCATGGTATGGATAAACCACATTTTGTTTATCCATTCATCTGTCAATGGACATTTGGGTTGCTTCCACCTTTTTTTTTTTTTTTTTTTTTTTTTTTTTGAGACAGAGTCTCACTATGTCAGCCTCGGTAGAGTGCCCTGGTGTCACAGCTCAGAGCAACCTCAAACTCTTGGGCTTAAGTGATTTTCTTGTTTCAGCCTTCCAAGTAGCTGGGACTGCCGGTGCCCGCCACAACACCTGGCTATTTTTTGGTTGCAGTTGTCATTTTTGTTTAGCTGGCCCGGGCCAGGATCTAACCCACCACCCTTTGGCTGGTGCTACAACCACTGTGCTATGGGTGCTGAGCCCTTTTGTCTCTTTTAAATAATACTGCTGGTAAGAATGGTTGTTCAACTATCTCCTTTAGACTCTGCTTTCAATCCTTTTGGGCATATACTCAGAAATGGAATTTGCTGGATCATATGGTAATTCAATTTTTAATTTTTTGAGGAAATGCCATACTGTTTTCCATAGCATATACCATTTTACATTCCCACCACCATTTCTTCACATCCTTGTGTGTGTGTGTGTGTATGTGTGTGTGTATGTATATATATATACATATATATATATATATATATATATATATACATATATATATAAATATATATGTGTATATATATATATTTCCCCCCCGCCAATGGTAAGATAGGATTTTATTAGACAGAAAAGGGTAAAAAGCACCAGAGCTTTTGGACAGAAGGACTCAACAGCACCAGAGCTTCTGGCAGAGGGAAAGACCCAAGTGAGGAGTCTCCAATATATTTGTTTTTTGATGGGTGTGACTGACTATATGTTTTACTCATCATCATTCCCCATCAGAATATAGTAAATAACAAAAGAATATATATTTACTGAATAAATAAATGAGTGAAGGATAAGTGATAAGGGAATATAAACTGTTCTGGATTGACTTCAAGTTTGTTTTTATGAAGGAATGGGAAACAATAGGGAAGTTGCTGGAAGGGAACATGGAATTGAAGGTGGGAGACACTGGAACACAGAAGTATCTAGTAGGCAAAGATTCAGTAGAGAGAGAATAGAGGTCTGTTTATTCAGAATTTGAAGCAATCTTTCAACTCCTTGAAATGTATTAGATTTCAGTAGTCTTCCTGAGATTCTCAGAGGGACTACCCACTCACAGAAGAAAGTAAAATCCAAGTTTTTTAGCACGGTGTACAAGATCCTTTATAACCTACCCTCTGCCTAAGTTCAGTTATCATCCTCCTCAACTCCCCCAATTTTCCTTTCTTTGTTCTGTGCTTCACCTTTGCTAAATTACTTATAGATTCTAGAACTACCTATGACCTCTCTTGTTCCTGAATCTTTCCACAGTTCCCTTTTACCTATAATGCCTTTTCTCCCTCCACCTACCCAAGCTATGTATTTATTTATTTATTTATTTATTTAGAGACTATTTATTTATTTGCTCTGTTGCCCCAGGCTAGAGTGCTGTGCATCAGCCTAACTCACAGCATCCTCAGACTCCTGCCTCAGCATCCCAAGTAGTTGGGACAGTAGGCACCCACCACACCACCTGGCTAATTTTTCCATTTTTCAGTAAAGACGGGTCTTGCTTTGGCTCAGGCTGGTCTCTGAACTCCTGAGCTCAAAATGATCCTCCCATCTTGGCCTCCCAGAGTGCTGCTAGTATTACAGGTGTGAGCCACTATGCCCAGCTGCTTTTTTTTTTTCTTTCTTTTTTCTTTTTTTTTTTTTTAAGACAGAGTCACTACGTCACCCCAGGTAGAGTGCTGTGGTGTTACAGCTCACAGAAACTTGAGACTTTTGGACTTAAGCGATTCTTTTGCCTGAGCCTCCCAAGTAGCTGGGACTACAGGCACCTACCATAACACCTGGCTATTTTTTGGTTTCAGTTGTCATTATTATTTGGCAGGCCCAGGCTGGATTCAAACCCGCCAACTCTGGTGTATGTGGCTGGCGCCCTAGCCGCTGAGCTGCAGGCACCAAGCCTCTCTCTCTCTTTTTTTAAACTCTTCAATACCCAGTGTTAGAGTACTTTGGGAGGCCAAGGCAGGTAGATTGCTTGAGCTCAGGAGTTCAAAACCGGCCTGAGAAAAACTGAGACCCTGTCTCTACTAAAATAGAAAGAAGTACCTGGCAGCTCAGCTACTGTAGCTCTGCAGCTAGGGCACCAGCCACATACACCAAAGTTGGGGTATTCCAACCTGGTCCTGGCCTGCCAAACAATGACAACTACAGCAAAAAAGCAGCCAGGTGTTGTGGCAGGCAACTGTAGTCACACCTACCTGGGAGACTGAGGCAAGAGAATTGCTTAAGCCCAAGAGTTTGAGGTTGCTGTGAGCAGTGACGCCACAGCACTCTACCAAGGGCAACATAGTGAGACTCTGTCTCAAAAAAGAAAAAGAAAGAAAGAGAAAGAAAAAAGTAGCTAGGCATTGTGGCAGGTGCCTGTAGTCCCAACTATTTGGGAGGCACAAAAGGATCGCCTGTGCCCAAGAGTTTGAGGTTGTTGTGAGCTGAGACACTATGGCACTTTAGCCTGGGGCAACAAAGTGAGACTGTCTCAAAAATAAAAAACAAAAACAAAAAACAAAACAAAAAAACCAGTGTTAGGTATGCCTCTTAACAGTTCCTGTATTTGTCTTAATCCTTACATTCTGTCATTATACTCATCTCTTTCCTTATGTCTTTTCCACTAGACTAAAAGTTTCTTGAACAATATTGAAAAATAATCATTTGATTGGTCTTTGTAGGAGTTTTAGTGCCTAAAAACACTTAATTCTTTTTTTTTTTTATTAAATCATAGCTGTGTACATTAATGCGAGCATGGGGCATCATACACTGTTTTATAGACCATTTGACATATTTCAGACACTTAATTCTTTATCAAGAGAATGAATGAGTAAATGAATCAATAGTAAAAAAACAACAACAACAAAAGGCAGGGGGAACAAGTTGTGGATATAGTACCTGATTGAACCTTCCAGCTTTGGAACTTCCTTCTTCCTCTGACGACTTGAGTACATAGTACTTGAGTGGGAATCAGCTCACTTTCTGACTTTCTTCCTTTCTGCAGTCCTCCAGGCATCTCATCATTTGCTTTTCTTTTATCTTGTTGCTCCTATATCCCTGGTGGGGTGGGGGTGGGGATTAACTGTTAGAACATCTCTTTATGAGTCCTAAGGTTACTTGGGAGTTAGTGTTAGAGAAAAACTAGTCTAGGGGTTTGGGGAGGTTTTTGTTGTTGTTGTTTCTATTACTATTCTTGTCTGGCTCTGAATTTTTACATTATTGAGCTTGGCTTTTCTTTTCCAGTATCTGGTGTTCAGATAATCTCTGTTGGTAACCATTTGATCTTGGGAGGGTAGAGAGCTTTCAAATAAAACTGTGGAGAACTATTTGGTATAGAAGAAGTACATCTATAACAGGCATACATCAATGTTGACCTATTTTCTGGAGATCAAATTGGAAAAGCTAAAGTGTTACATTCAAAATGTACCTAGACTGGGGCTTGGGTTCTTTGCACACTGCGGTGCTTATTTTAAGCATGTATTGCTTGAAACGGCCTCATTACGCATTTTTAGAGCTTCATTTGGGATTTGATAGCTATTAGGTCTTTGGGGAGTTTCCCTGCTCTGTCATCAGGAGTATTACATGGTTAGTGTGAATTACCATGATCTTGTGATATTTTCCCAGGGTGTTACCCTAACAGACCTTCAAGAAGCAGAAAGGACTTTCAGCCGGTCGAGAGCAGAGAGGCAAGCTCAGGAGCAGCCTAGCGAGAAGCCTGTAGACACCGAAGGCCTTGAGGGGAGCACTGAGAAGCATGAGCCCTCAGCAGTCCCAGCAAAGGAGGCTGAAGAGGGCCAGCAGTCCTGGGGCAGGAATCTGGATGAAGAGGTGAGCATGTTTCTGCTGGCAAGTACTGTGCTAAAGGCAAGGTAATTAACTTGAGGAATCTCTTCCTCATTTATTCTAGTCTTGTGTTCTACCTTGCAGGGGACAATTCACTCTTTTTTTTTTTTTTTTTTTTTGAGACAAAGTCGTACTTTGTTGCCCTTAGTAGAGTACCATGGTGTCATAGCTCATAGCAACCTCAAACTCTTGGGCTCAAGGTGTTCTCTTGCCTCAGCCTTCTGAGTAGCTGAGTAACTGAGTGTCTGGCCATTTTTAGAGACCAGGTCTCTCTCTGCTCAGGCTGGTCTCAAACTTGTGAACTTAGACAGGCCGCCCACCTCACTGTCCCAGAGGGCTAGATGACAGGCCTGAGGCACCACGCCCAGCTTGACAAGTCACTCTTTATGCCTACATTTAGTTGATGAACCTGTGTGACACTGAATTCAGAGAATGTAGGCTATTTTTTTTTCTTCCAGGAGTTTACTAATGCTTTTGAATAAATGTCTTTCTATTCTAAAAAGAAGTTATAGCATAATAAAATGCAAATTAAAATATAAAAGCACTTTTGAGTATTTCTGTCAGGCATTGTTTTAAGTATTTTATATGTTTTATTTCATTTAATCCTCAAAACAACTCTCTGAGGTAAATATTATTATTCCTACTTTGTATATGAGAAAATCAAGTCTTGGAGAGGTTAAGTAATATACCCACCATTTCATACAGCTAAGGAGTGGTTATGCAAGACTTTGAATGTAAGCAGTCTGACGTCACAGTTTACTCTTGACAACTAAAATATTGTTCTTCAAACTCTTGCAAATCTAAGAGCTTACAAAGCACTCCTGGGTGTCACTGTTTGGATGGACCTTTTAATTTATGTTCAGTTTCTCTAGTGGAGTTTGTAGTCAGAGGGCTTGGCCAGACACAATGACTCACATCTTTTGGGAGGCCAAGAAAGCAGGAGGATAACCTTAGGCCAGGAGTTTAAGGCCAGCCTGGGCAATGTAGAGAGAACCCGTCTCTACCAAAAATAGAAAAAATTCACCAGGCATGGTGGTGTGCACCTATAGTTGCCGCTGCTGGGGAGGCTGAGGCAAGAGGATCTCTCGAACCTACAAGTTTGAGGATGCAGTGGGCTATACTGATGCCACTGTACTCTAGCCCAGGCAACAGAGTGAGACCCTGCCTCAGAAAAAAAGTTATAACCTTATATTTTAGGGTGGATATAACTCCGTGTTTACCAACGATGGTTCCAATTACAACTGCCATCTCTATGTAATTACCATTACCAATCCTTTTCAAAATTTCCTCAGCTTGGACTGATAAATTTTATGGTCATTATAGTTATAGAAAAAAGGAACCTCCTTTCTGCTTTAACTCAGAATGGCTAGAGTCCATTAACTGAGATTCTGTTGTGTATTTTGTTTTATAAGCTACTGTTTATTGAGTACTTCTTACCAAGTATTGCTCTAAGCACCTAAAACACATTATCTCACTTAATCCTCATAGACCTCTCTGAGGACTCAGCTAAGAAGCTGAGACTCAAAAGTTAAGTAACTTACTCCAGCTCACATAGCTAATAAGTGCTGAGGCTATTTAAATCAAGATTTGACTCCAAATTTGTCATATTTTATTGCTTCTGTCTTCATAATTTATAAACAGAAATAAATATAACCTGTGCATTATAAACATAATGTGTAGTAGGAATTTATCTGTCTCTATGCCTTCAGTGAACCAAGCTAAGGCTTATTATTGGACTCTGTCCTAACTTTCAGAAAAATAATTACAAAGGGGAAAATAGGAGAAAAACTTTCAAAACTTTTCATAAACCTGGTTATAGCTAGTTGGTAGAGTATTCAGAAATTTGTAGAATGGTGACATTTGGACTCTGTTCCCAAATAATTCCTACATGTTCCTGAGCTTTTTATTTTCTTATGTATACTCTGGCTTTCAGCATTCCATCTTAAAGAGGCTGTCATTATTATTTTCATTTCAAGATTAAAGGAATTTTATTTATGGAGTTAATGCTATCTAGTATCCTTTGGTCAATTTAGTAGAATAATTTGCCTGGATTGCTATCAGTGTGATGGTATTCTCAGAGTAGGAGTCTAAAAGCTGTTTTTTTCCTAGTTAATTAACGTTAGTACAGTTTAAGAGCTATTTATTGAGCCTCAACTAATAAGCCTCTTAATATAGAGAAGAAAAACTATTTTGAATAAACCTGCTGTCCTCATCCTTTGGTTGGACTTGACCTCATCTCATACTGTGGATTATTTCCAGCTTGTCGGTCATCGCCTGAGGTGTTCAACTCAGCCAGACAAACCCAAAACACCAGTGTCTCCTTCTACATCAAACCCCTCACTCTACACCAGTTCATATCTACTACAGACAAGTAGATTTTCGATACCTGATTCTGAGAGTTCAAAGACTACCACAGACACTACAACTACGAGGGAAATGGACAAAAATGGTATGTAGAGCTTCAAAAAATGCAGTTCCCTCCCCAGTGCACTTGCCCCAGATTCTTAAACTTCATACTTTGTTTTATCTCTGGCCAGGGAATGAAGAAGCAGATTTGGATGATTACTCCTCTAATAGGCCGTCCATCCGAGAGAGGCGGCGGCCCAAGGAACGACGAAGAGGCACAGGCATCAATTTCTGGACAAAAGATGTAAGTGGATTGGTCTATAATGGGGATATCAGATTACCCTTGGCTGACCTCCTTCATTTGAGTTTAAAAGAAAGAGTAGGGGTCAAGCCCCATATACCGAGGGTGGCCGGTTTGAACCCAGCTCCAGCCAAACTGCAACAAAAAAATAGCCAGGCATTGTGGTGGGCACCTGTAGTTCCAGCTACTCGGGAGACTGAGGCAAGATAATCACCTATGCCTAAGAGCTAAAGGTTACTATGGGGGACAAAGTGAGACTCTGTCTCAAAAAAAAAGAGAGTTCCATACAGTGCCATGAAATCTTGCAGATTGTCAAGAAGGATTACTGGGGAAAAGAAAAGAAGAAAGTGTCAACTAGTGTGGGACTCATTTGGTTTGTTCCTGCTGGAGTCCCAGTACCTAGAACAGTGATAAGCACATGATAGGCACTCAGTAAGTAATGGGTAAAGAATTAAAAAATGAGAAATTTATAACCACCATATATCTACATAAACATAATAATTCATTTTTAGAGAAATAAAAAGAAAAGAAATTTAAAAATAAAATTAAAAGTTGAATAAGTTTGTCAAGTTTTAGCTGTCCTCTCTAATATTTCCTAATGTCATGTAGTTGGTCAACAATACCTTAATACCACAGATAAGCACAGATGCTAACTATTTTAGGAGATTATAAGAATTCCAAGAAACTTAAAATCTGAAAGTAACGCGTTTATTTGACTCAGTTTTACTCTTTTTGAGGAAAAAAGGAACAAATAATATAAGTAGATTAACTTTGACTTTAAAGCGTATGCACCAATACTTGCTGTCTCCCATAGTAAGCATTACTATTGCCTGCTCTTTCCTGCATTCGATGCTTTAACTCATTCTCTTTCATATCTTTTTCTACCCTTCTCATTCAGCATTTTAAAAAACAAGTGGCCAATAACGTAAACAAGAGGTTCTAGTTACCAATGATTTATTTGGAAATTAGAGTAACCTATCAGAAATGATTTTTTAAATTTAAGCATTTTTCTGTCTTTTTTTTTTTTTTGAGACAGAATCTCACTGTGTTACCCTCAGTACAGTGCTGTGGTGTCACAGCACACAGCAACCTCAAACTCTTGGGCAGAAGCAATTCTTTTGCCTCAGCCTCCCAAGTAGCTGGGACCACAGGCACCCGCCACAACACCCGGCTATTTTGTTGTTTTTGTTGCATTTGTTTAGCTGGCCCGGCCCAGGCTTGCACCCGCCACCTTCGGTGTATGTGGCTGGCGCTGTAACCATTGTGCTGCAGGTGCCAAGCCTAAATTAAAGGATTTCATTGTGATAGGGCCAAATAGACTGATAACTATTGACAAAGATGAAATTAAGTCTGTCTTTCTTAAAGATGTCCCTTTTCCAATTGCAAATGATTTGACACATTTGAATACAGATGACATTTCTAAGTTGCCTGTTCTTGTTGGCCGTTAAAAGCAGCAATAAGAGCATCACTTGGCAGTCAGTTCACATTGCCCAAGTTTGAAATGCTAAGGTACCTAATTGATGGGAACTGACCTTGCTGCTTTCAAGGATGTCTGTGACAACAGTCTTCTTGATTTTCTTCCTCCTTTCTTTCCAGGAAGATGAAACTGATGGTTCTGAAGGGGTCAAAGAAACATGGGTAAGTGACAAGTCAGTGAGGCATGTCCCTTTAGGGCTCAGTCTTGCTCTTTTGCATACAATTTTGATAGAAGAAAGAGCAGGCTTTATGCAGATTGAGTTGAGAGGGAGTTTAGACTTAGACTTAGAGGGAGTTTAGAGATAGACTTTCCTCTGAGAGATGTGACAATTATTAGTGGTTCTATTTTCTGATGGGGCATAACAATGCCCATGCTATTGAACCAGTTTTCAACATTTTTTGTGCCTGCTGCCAATCTATAACACTATTACAGGATCCATCTTGTTCACTCTTGTGAGTATGTCATTGGATTGTGTACAGTACTTTGAAATCTTTGGAAGGAAAGTGAAGAGTGATACCATTTCTCTTATGTACCTAGACTAATAGAGAGGAACATAGATATGAGAATGTAAAACATCAGATATTCCAAAAGTCATTTATACTTGACTTTGAGATGAGATTAAATATACATTTAGCCTTTGACAAAATTCTGACCTCTTAAGACCTGGCATTCAATTCTTTCTACAGTGAAAGGCCTAAGCTCAACTTTCCTGAAGACACTCTAAACTTCTCTAAGCCAGACACTGAAATATGGTAGAAAGATGATAGTTTTCTTTTCATTACTATTTTCCAGGAAGGAATAAATTTGGTTTTGACTGAATCAATTGAAATACATATGATTTTCTATTGAAATTATGTAAAAATATGACGTTTTGGGACCCTATAGTTTATTGGAAGTGTGTCCTCAGAGTATATTTAATAACCCATACTGAAAATCAATAACTAACTCACTTTTAGCAAAGGAGATGTAAATAGTATGTTGTATTCAATCTGCCCATATTTTAGTCAAGATCCAAAGCAGTCAGTACTTTTAGCTTTCCAAAAACCAATGTCCATAATGACTAATGGTGACATAAGTAAAAACTGCCTGCCCTTGGATGAAGCTGCAGCTGCTTCTTGAAGTTGAGCTGTGTCATGTGCAGATAGCACATAGAGGTTCCCTTGGGGCAAGGATTTGTGTATGTGTGTGTGTGCAGACAACAGCAACTCTTAGATACTTTAAAGAGTTTGGAAAAGCTTTTGAAGATAGGAAGAATGAATATAGGAAAGTTCCTTTGGAGAATTATGCCTAAACAGAGAATCTGAATGATAAATTACAGAATCATGATCTCTTGAGGCTTATACAGCTTACTTAAATCTAGGGAATTACAATAGGAAGATTTCATTGTCATCAGTTGTTGTTTGTCTATGAAAATCTTTGTCTCTATTTTTATGACCTTCTTGACAGTAGAAAATGCTAATCTAGGGTACAAAGTAAGGAAAATTAAGATGATCTTGATACAGTGCTTTCTAGAGAATTTCATTTTAGGACTATTGACTTAAAATTATGAGGAAAGGCAGAGACTGATGATGTTCAGCATGAAAGTCATTTGTCAAACTGAAAAACATTTCATCCATTTGCTTGAAGAATCGACTAGTGTTTACTATGTGTTGAGTAAACTCCAGCGTGAATGAAAAAGGATAAGAAACAGCCTATTATCTCTAGACTGGCAACTTTAAATGTGTACGGATGAGGGTTGGTATAAGTATATTCCAGGTGCCAATCTTTAGCCCCATCAACAGTGCAGAAGGGAAAGTTGATGATGGATCAGCACAGGATGAAGGATCATTTTCATAAAAGTCATATGTTTGCTTGCTTCAGTTTATTTCAATAAAATTCTTATCTGTTTTCACCTCTAGGCACTCTCTTCTAATACTAGCAGGCATGATACCATTATCCATGTGGGCCTATGGAGCAACATACCTAGTCTTAGCTGTGTGTAATTTGTTGGACTTCTACTTCAAGACAATCAGTACTATCTTATGACCACTATCTCTCCCCTACCTCCATGTCCATCCATCAGAGAGTAGAGTTAACTCAGCTTTGCAGCAACAAATGTACCAGTCCAAGGAAGGGCATTCTGTTGAAATGTCTCTGTAAGCTAATCAGCATGGACACTGCTGAGAAGCCAGGGTGGCTCCTTCTTTTCTTGGTTTTTAGTTCAATAAAACTATATCTGCTGTTGAGGTTATCCAAGCTCCCTTTTCTCCCTGGCTTATTCCTTAAGAGTGGTGGTATCTATTATTTTTAAAGGTATTTCTTCCCAAGCCTCTGACATCTCTTTTTTAAACTGAGATATATTTTACAGTTAGTAAAATGCACAGATTTTTATGTACTATTTGATAAGTTTTAACACTTGTGTATGTCAGTATGACTACCACCCAAATCAAGATATAGAACTGTAACATCATCTTAATAAGTTCCCTTGTGCCTCCTTTCTATTCAATTTCCTGTCCTAAGAAGCAGCTGCTCTTCTGATTTCTATCACCATAAGTTAGTATTGGTCTCCAACTCTATATATATGAAATCATCTAGTAATAATATTTGATTTTAAGTACAAGAAGGAAACTTCAATAGTTATTATGTCTACCTGATGCCTCCAGTCAGAGTTAGAGATGATTTTAAATATGTGTGGGTTTTGTTTTCATCTTGTTAAAGATTTCAAAAGAAGATCCTTAATCTCTCACTCATATATCAGTAACAACCACAGGGTTTAGAACAGTAGTTCTCAACCTTCCTAATGCCATGGCCCTTTAATACAGTTCCTGTGGGTCGTGACCCACAGGTTGAGAACCACTGGTTTAGACAATCCTTCTATTGTTTGACCTACATCTCTGTTGAGATGATTAGAATCCATTTCTTCTTTTATATACCTAGAAAATTGTAACCAACATTTATCTTATATACAGGTAAGATTTATGGTTAGGAAGAGCCCAAATGTTTGCTATCAGTAGAATATTTGGTCGAGAAACGCGAAGCAAAGGCACAATGAAATGACATCTCACCCCACTATAGTAGCTGTCATCAAAAAGACAAAAAATTAACAGATGCTAATGAGGGTACAGAGAAAAGGGAACTCTAATATGTTATTGATGAGAGTGTGAATTAGTACAGCCATTTTATACTATGAAAATAGTATGGAGGTTTCTTAAGAAACTAAAATTATAACTGCCATATGATTCAGCAATTCCACTAAAGGAAAGGAAAACATTATTAGAAGAGATATCTGCACTCCCTTGTTTATTGTAGCATTTTGCAGCACTATTCACAGTAGCAAAGATATGGGTCTATCAACAAATGAATAGATAAAATGTGGCATATGTACCTGATGGAATACTATACAGCCATAAAAAGAATGAAATCCCGTCATTTGGGCCAACATGAATGAGCCTGGATAACATTATGTTGAGTGAAATAAGTCAGACACAAAAAGATAAATATTGTATATTCTCACTCACATGTGGCTGCTAAAAAAGTTGAGCTCACAGAAGTAGAGAGCAGAATTATTATTACAAGCCGGGAAAGGGAGGTAAGGGATAGAGAAAGGGTGATTAATGGACACAAAATTCCACCTTGAGAGGAGGAATAAATTATAGTATTCTGTAGCACTATAGTGTTCTGTAGTGAATATAGCTAATGATAATTTAGTACATATTTTCAAATATCTAGAAAAGAAGATTTTGAATGTTCCCAACATAAAAACTAATAAATGTCCAAAATGTTCAAAATTAACCTGATCTCGTCATTACACATTGTATACATGTATTTAAATATCACTCTAAAAAAATAAGTATCACTTGTACCCCATAAATACATTTTGTTAATAGGTGTCAAAAATAAAATTTAAAAAAGAGTATGTGATAGACCAGTCATGCATTGTTATGCTGGTGACATCAAGAAACAACCAACATGCTTAGAAGGCTAGGGATCCTACTTAAGCCCAACACAGTGCTGGGTTTAATCCAAAGCCATCACCATTGGCATATTGTAAACCAGTGAAACCAACAATGAACATATGAGTTGACTTCTTAGCATCCCTGGATAGATGTGTTTTTAAAAATCCTGTTATGGGGCAGCGCCTGTAGCTTAGTGGGTAGAGCACCAGCCACATACACCAAGGCTGGCTGGTTCAAACCTGGCCTGGGCCGGCTAAAACAACAATGACAACTGCAACAAAAAAAATAGCTGGGCATTGTGGCAGGTACCTGTAGTCCCAGCTACTTGGGAGGCTGAGGAAGAGAATTGTTTAAGCCCAGGAGTTTGAGGTTGCTGGGAGCTGTGATGCCATGGCACTCTACCCAACTTGAGACTCTGTCTCAAAAAAAAAAAAAAAAATTCTGTTACGACAGTCTCTGGAAATCTTAATATTACATATCCTTTTCTTGCTAAGTGAAAAAGAGACTTAATCTGAATCCTAATTTGAAGAATAGGGTTTTCTAGCCATACCTGAAAATGCAGGCGTGTGTTTGCTGTTTTCTTAGCTATCGTGGTAATTGCATAAGGATATTTGCCCTGGAAAGAATAATCATAGACACACCACAAAAGATGGTGCTCATTTGGTGGTCATTTCCATCTGTTTGTTTGTTTGTTTGTTTGTTTGAAGATACTTACTTTGTCACTGGAGTGCAGTGGTACAATCATAGCTCACTATACCCTCAAATTCCTGGGCTTAAGCAATCTTCCTGCCTCAACCTCATGAATAGCTGGGACTCCAGACATGCACTCCCACACCTGGCTACCACTACCACACCTGGCTAATTATATCTTAATGTTTTTTAGTGACAAGGTCTTGCTATTTTGCCCAGGCTGGTCTTGAACTGGCCTCAAACAGTCCTCCCACCTCAGCTTCCCTACGTAGCTGGGATTACAGGTGCCAGCCACTGTGTCCAGCTCTTTTCTATCTGTTTTTTTGTTTTTTTTAACCTGCTTGGCTTCTTTTTTTGCCTGTGAGCCTTTTGCTTTACATTGAGTTTTATGTATTGCGTTCTTACTGTTTTCCCCATACTCTGGAGCAGATTGTTTCTCAGGCCAATCGTTGTGTAATTGAATTTATCACTAGAGGGCACAAGTAGTAAACAGAAAAGATGTTGATGAACAAGCAGAAGCTGAGCAGAAGGTAGATTGCTTTTGTTTTAAAGGAATTGTTGAAGAGCCTAGTTCAATGTAGTATAGGTATCTGCCTCCCATCTTTTGGCATCATAGATTGAAAGGGAATTTAGAGATAACTTGGGTTAGGAATCTCATTTTACAGTTAATAAAACTGAGGTCCAGAAACGTTAAGAATTATTCAGGAATGACAACTCTCCTGGGAGAGCATCCTATACCCTTTTTCAGGGAACCTTTTATTTAACTGTAGGGAAAGAGACCTGAAATTAGGGCTTACATCCTTTTCCATTCCCTATTCATCCATTTGATTTTTTTGCTCAGCAGGTTACATGTTCGAATTGACTTGCTAGTAGCATCTCACCTCCTTGAGTGAAGGAACGTCTTCTTGAAGGACAACTTAAAAGCCTACTCAGAGTATCAAGATTCAGTGGGTAGAGCATCAGCATTCTTCTGCTGTCCTTGACATAGGTGGGTAGTTATGTCTGTCAGGAAGTAAGAATTGCCACACTTCTTTTTTTTAATTTCCCTAGAATGTCTGTTGATTTTAGACAAAACAAGTGACAATCTGAACAAAATTATTAAACCTTGCTACCAGACTTAACAAGGTAGCTGTCCCAGTCCAGAGTGGAACCAGTAGGTCTGGATTACAAATCATCCCTCAATATGCCTTGGTATAGAAGATACTATTCAAGAATTACTCATGGATATCAAGATATCCATGCCTTAGATACCTGGTGCTATGCTAGTGGAGAGATCTGTTAATAACATGTTCTAAAAGAGGTAAGCAATTATATATAAGGTTTTGGAAACTAAAAGAGAGATCACAACAGAAATTTGCTGGCAAAGCTTGGTTTTGAACTTCAGTATAAAATAAGTGCCCCAGAAATATCTCTTAATACCAAAAGCCATGAAATGTATTTTTTATTTTATAGTGACTTGCCCTTTACATGTGTCTTCCCATTTATTCATTCAACAAGTGCTTTTGAGTACCTATTATGATCAGGTGCTTTTCTGTATTCTATGGATGTGGCAATGAACAAAAAGCCCTGTTTTATGGAATTTATATTCTAGCATGGGGTACAAATAAATAGTATGTTAAAATGTGATGAATGCTATGGAAAAACCATATAGAACGGGGTAAGGAGGAATCAGAGGTGCCAGTGTAAATAGGTGGGTGACATTATAAGTAGGGTGGTCAGGGTAGGCCTCACAGAGAAAATATTATTTGAACCTAGACTTAAAGGATATAAGGTGAGAATTCATGTGGACATATGTGGATAAATTATTATAGACAGAGAGCAGCAATTGCAAAGACTTTACGGCAGGTGCCTGGCATGCTTGAGAACAGATTTTAAAAATCTGCTAAAGCAGAACAGGCAAGAGGGCAGATGTCATGGATGGATAAATCATTCTAAGAACTTTGACTTTTGATCAGCATGTGTAGGTAGTCATTATAAAGTTTTGAGCAGAAAAATGACATTATTATATTTATATTTTAAAGGGTCTCTCTGCCTGCTATTTTGAAGACTGTACTTCTGAGAGGACTTCTATAGAAGCACAGACATTAGGAGCCTGTTACAATCAACCAGGGGAAAACATTCATACCAGGGTAATAGCAGATAGTAAAGATGTTGAGAAGTTGTCATAGTTAGAATATATTTTGAAGTTAGAACCAACAAGATTTGCTATTGGCTTTGATATGGGATGAGAAAACAGAGTCAAGGTTCACACCAAGGCTTTTAGGGTGAAAATTTTGATTGACTGAGATAGAAAATACTATGGGAAGAATAGATTTGCTGGGGGAAGAGCAGGGTTTGAGATTTGATTTTAGAAGCATTAAATCTAATAGGTTCAATTGGAATATTTCCACAAGGAAATGTCAAAAGAACAGTGAAATGTAGGAATCTGGAGTTAAGTAAGCGGTCCAGGCTGGATATATAAACTTGGATATATAAACTTTAAATACAATATAGATTATATTTAAAACCATAAGAGTAGGTACAACTGTTAAAAGAATGAATGTAGACAGAGAAGAGGTCCAAAGATAGAGCCCTGGGGCACTCCCAAGTTCAAAGTGAGGAGAAGAGGAAGAATCAACAAAGGAGACACTTGACTCTGAGAATACAGAATGTAGTTTCCCCCTTTTTCAAAAACAAAACATAGAAAAATACATAGTTTTGTGATTGTTCTTACTTTACTATTTTTTCTCAACTTGTTTGGGGATATATTATCCATGAAATCTATTCAGTGTGTTTATAAAGGGCCATGCAGTAGTGTAGGAGAGCTGGACATCCCAGAGCATCCACTGACATCTTTTGAAATAGAAATTGCTACCTTTTTACAAATCTCATGTAGAGACCTTTGAAGTCCGGGGATGTCATAAGACTATTTTGTGACATCAGAGAGAGTCTGTTGATAAAACAAGTCTGGAAATGACCTGTTAAGTTAATTCAGTGATTGATCCCCTTTGCTTTGCCTAATTTTCCTCAGTTCTATTACATCTTTTTTTATCCTCATTGCAAACCACACAATTAAAAATAATTTTTTTTACCTTTTTGTTACATCTTTGAGTAACTATTACTTCAATTTCAGTTAAAAAGAGACTTTCTTCTAAAAACTTTTATTTCTAGGTATTAATGTATACTAAAATCTGATTTAACTGTATCATGGCTAGAATGGCAATTATAGACTGAATTTAGAGCTGAAAATGAATTTAAAGGTTCACTTAGTGAACCCTCTCATTTAAAAGATAACAACTAACAGGCACAGTGGCTCATGTCTGTAATCCTAGCCCTCTGGGAGGCTGAGGTGGGAAGATCATGTGAGCTCAGGAATTTGAGACCAGCCTGAACAAGAGCAAGACCCCATCTCTTACTAAAACTAGAAAAATTAGCTGGGCATTGTGGAAGATGCTTGTAGTCCCTGCTACTCTGGAGGCTGAGGTGAGAGGATCACCTTCACCTGAACCCAGAAATGTAAGGTTGCTGCGAGCTAGGCTGACACCATGGCACTTTAGCCTGGGCAATAGAGTGACACACTGCTTCCAAAAAAAAAGATAAGGGCTAAGGCCCAGAGAGTTTAAGTAATTTTCCAGGATCTCATAGTTGTATTCCTAGTCTACAGCTGTTACATTACCTTCCAATTGTATAAAGTTGAATCTTTATGCGTGTTATATATCTTATGTCATACTATATACTGTTATGACAAGCAATATAGCATGGTAGTTAAGAATATAGATCCAGGACCTAGATTCTCTGAGTTTAAACACCAGCTTGACCATTTAACCACTTTGGATAGGTTACTTAACTTCCCTATGCTTTTCCTCATCCATAAAGTGGGAATAATAATATCAATCTCGTAGAGTTGTGAAATGAAAATGAGCTAATACCTTAAAATAATTATAGATGATTGAGATTCATTTAAATTAGTTTCCAAATCTCAGGTTCCTAAATCTAGATGAGAGTAGGGCTTTGGGAATATTTTTATTGACCATAAGGTCATGTTATTTTGAAGTTAATTATTAATTTATCCTTAAAGAATGTATTATTTAGAGCAGCTGTCCACAAACTTTTTGGCACCAGGGATCAGTTCATGGAAGACAGTTTTTCCACATAACAGGGCAGGGGAAGGGAGAAGAGGTGGGATTCAGGTGACGATGTATGGTGTGAGCAGTGGGAGCAAATAAAGCTTCACTCTCTCCCTGCTGGTCACTTCCTACTGCGTGGCTGGGTTCCTAATAGAAACCTTCCTGGTGCCAGAGACTGGTTTCATGGAAGACAGTTTTTCCACAGACCGTGGTGGGGGCCTGATTCCTAATAGGTCTGCAGCCCAGGGGTTAGAGAAGAAGGGAAGGAACTAGGACTAAATATTTCAAATTTTGTTTGGCCTTGAGTATCTGATCAAATCAAATCCCTGCAAATTTCTCTGTCAATCAGGCAGGCTTTCATTTTTATGCCTAAATTACCCCTTTCATTTATATTCCTGCCAGTGTTTCCAACAGATCTGTGCTATTTTCCCTCTACCCTCTGTCTGTGAGTAAATAACAGCCCTTTTTCCTGTCTCTAATTTCTCACAACTTTGCATCTGGCTATTTGCTGGATCTTTTCTCTCAAACAGTACTTTTTAATCTTATTACTTAATCTTGTGAAACCCCTTTATTAGCTGGAGTGTATCCAGCAATTTTCCGTCCACTCTCCACGACCAGGCAGTATCTTTGCCATTCTCCTTTTAGGTAAAATTCTAGGTCTGTTTTGCTTTCCCTCTCTCTGGGACCTGATTGCCTAATATGGTAAGGTATTTCCCAGACAAGACTGCACTGTTGAGATAGAACAACAGTTTGACTAAGTTTAAGGACATAGTAGGTGAGCTTTCAGAGAGTTAGTTATTTATGTAGTAATATTTTTTGCAGTATACTGTATGGCAACTGTGATCTTTTATTTTAAACAAGACCCTGTTACTTTTAACAGATTAAAGGGATAAGGTAAATTTTTTTCCTCTCTATCCTCTTTCTAAAAACATTAGGCAGATAAGGAAAAAAGGAAAAGATAGTTTGTCCTCTGAATGAGAAGGCAGAGAAATTTGATAACATATTCATAAGGATAGATTTAATAAGCAATCGCTGTTGTAAACAGTCCTATTGGAGTCAGCCTCTGGAAGTTGGCTGGCGTTTCACATGTAGAAAAGCAAACTATCCTGGATTTTTACAATTGATGACAATGAGCAGTCCCAAGGAAGGAGATGGAGATTGAGAAATGGCAGCCAACCAACTGTGTGTTGTGGTTAGCTTCCTGTTAGCCAGTGTGCACTGAAGAATCTTCTCTATTGGTTAACTCCACATTGGCTTGGAAGGATCTGTTCTCTCACTGTACGTTTACTCTTGCTTTGCAAATGTAGTTTCTTAAAATACTGCAGATGCTATGATTTTCTATATATGGGTTGTGCCTTGCTCTAGCCCAAGTTGTATAAACCATCTTAAGAATTAAGTTTCTTTTCGTATTTTCCTTTTATGCACTCTATTAATTTTAGGTCATGCTGTTGCCAAGGAAACCTCAGTAATCAAACTCACATGTATTCCTTTGAGACCCTATAAATTTTGGACCCAGTATCTCATTACATCAGTGAATTCTGCTTTATTCATAAATCTTTTTTAAAGATAGAATAAATTGACCTTCAAGGTATCTGAACTTCTCTTAAACATCTTATCCAAAGATGTGAAAGGTGTATCCAACTACAAAGGATAGTATAGTTAACCTCCCAGCCTTTTCTTTTCTTCTTACTTCTTCCTTTTGCCTCCAGCTGCCATCAAGGTATTGGTTGTGACCTGTGACCATATGTCTTTTTGGTGGAGGAACACTGATGAGCTTAAAACTCTGCTAGAGCTTTTTTCTTTAATGATTAGAAAAGTTAATGCATTTCATTAAAGAAAATTTATGAAGTGTACAAAAGCACAAAGCAGTGGTTTTCAAAAGCAGCAGAAACATTTTTAGAAGCGATTATAGAAGTTCTTATGGATACTTGTAGGGGACATAGTGATGGAGCACATTCTTCATGCCTTAAATGGAACAGGTCAGAGATGCTAGATAGCCCTACAATGTCCCGTATCAAACAAGTCCTGAAACTTGCTTGACTTTTGACTGTCTCCCTTGACAGTCATATATGAGAAAAAGCCTATATTACCTGAGCACAAAACCAAACTTGATTTTATGTATAAACTCAGTTTCTTGTTGAGGGGGATGAAGGAGGCAGTTCAGAAAATTCAACCATTATATCAATTGAGGAGAAACGACACTTAGTTTTATTTATCCCTAATAACAATGCCACTTGTATAATGACCACATTGTACTGCACATTCTACAGATCTGCTTTAGGCTTCTGCCTTTGTGATGATTCTATGATGTTCTAAGTTACTTTGCTTTTATTTCTTCATTTTTTTATGATTTTAGCTAGGTTTTATAGTTTTATATCTGTGGATTTAATTCTAGGATAGTAAAGGTGGGGAGCTGTTCAAAATGCTTGTTATAAAAGGGGGTTATTTCTACAATAAAGGATGAGAAAAAATTGTCCATAACCATACTATTTAGAAGAGATTATTGTTAACATTCTAGTGATTTTCCTGCTGGTATTTTTCCAAAGATTTTCTTTTAAAACATATTTAAATAAAACCTATTTAAAACCAAGTAATGACATTCTTTAGAAAAGGATCATTTTCAACTTGAGCATTCCTGGAACCCCATCATTACCATGATGACAATTTCATAAGGTTGTCTTCAAAGCACTTGGGTTCAACTCTTTTATCAAAGTAGTCAGTCCCATGATGGCTTTGATCATAGAGAGTCTTTGGGAATAATTGTTCCCCTTCCAGTTGAAGTCTAAGGGTTACCTTGGTTAAAAGTATTCATTTCTTCTGTTGATAGCATGGCTGGAGAGCCTTAACCATGGCTTAGATTTAGCTAATGTTAGAGTTCTAGTCCATGATTGAGGTAGAAAGCTTACTATGGGATTTGAAGCCCCTTTTCAGCAAATGGGGTATTTATAGATTTACCCAAGCAGGAAAGTTGAGCTTGAGACACTAACAGATGTTGCCTTTAAAAGTATTATTTTAGTAGGATTTAAAAAGTAGGATAGTTGGAATGAAAATATGATCATAATCTACTAGTTTTAATTTTTGTCTATACCATCTCAGTTTTCAATCAGGCAAGTTCAGGAATCAGCTGCCACTTAATGACACGAATCTCTTCATAGAGAAATCATATTCCTATAACCAAGTATGATCTTTTAATGTATATAAATGTTCACAGAGGTGTGCCTTAACACATTTTAAAAGTGTACACTTTTTTTAAAAAATGCTTGGCTTTTTTATGCTTTAAATTTTTTTTAAATATTTTGTTATAACCTGAACTCTTATGCCTTAAACTATGCCAATATTATTGACTACTGAGAGGAAAGGACTCATTAGCAAATTAAGAAATAGCTCAAACTAAAATATGATGGTACTGTATCTTATAGCTCTTATTGTATTTGTGACCTTTTTTCGGGTGATAGAAGCATTTTAAGAGGAAAATAACATGCTTGCTATTATATCACTAAATAAAACATTTTGTACTTTAAAATGGCATTTTGCTTAGGAGTTTGGGGGGAGCTTTCCAAAGTGATATGCCGAACTGGTGAATTAATGGAGCTGTTTAGGGTGATTGAATGCTACGTTTTTCATTTCTCCAAGTGTCTGGCATGGCTACTTATGAAGTAGCCCCACTCAGCCTTCCTGAGGCTTATGGAGAGGGAAGATGTTTACACCTATTCTCCAGCAGTATGATTTGTGGGAGAGACAGTGGAAGCAGGGCCAGCCTAGTCTTCATCTTTGGCCCATAACCGTCTAAGTCAGGGATTAGCAAGCTTTTATGTAAAGAGCCTGATAGTATTTTCTACTTTGCAGACCAAGTAGTCTGTTACAACTATTCAACTTTGCTGTCACATTGGGAAAGCAGCCATAGACGATAGGTAAACCAATAAAATTTTATTTACAAAAGCAGGCTGATAACTGGGTTTAGCCTGCAGGCCAGGCCACAGTTTGCTGGGCTCTGCTCTAGGTTACTGATACAAAAAGTGTTTGCTGATGTCAGCATGACTCCACATGTCAATTTTCTCTCATCTAAGCACTTCTCTGAAAACTTAGCATTTTTCCAATTCCCTGATTCTTTACTATCAATCAGTAGCTTGTGGAGGCATTCATCTATTTGGAAGGTTATGTGTTATTTGGGACAGCAGGAAGGAGTTTTGGTCCTTACAGGAAACAAGCTGCAAAGCTTCCTGAGCAAGTAAATGAAGAAGAAAAGGAGAATTGCTTCCATGTCATTTTAAATATAGTTTCTCTGTTATTTTCAGTTTATTATCTTTTGAGGAGAAAGTCTGAAATGGTTCTCTTAATATATCTCTATCTGCTTTTCTCATCTGATCTTATTCCTTCTTACCTCCCAAGGACTAGTCTTTGAGGTTAGCTAAGGTTACAATTGGGAATATATATTCACTTTTCACTTGAAATTCAGTTTTTCATAGAACATGACCATAAGTAATTCACCTTTAAGGCTCACACATTCTTGAAAGGTGCCTGTCAGAATATTGTTAATTGCTGTCATTCACTTTAATTGCTGGTTGTCATTGGAATTTCTTGGTTAGAAGTAGATAATGGAATTTAGTAGTCTTGTTGCCTTGTTAACTTTTAATCTATTGAATATATTCGCAGAGAACTTTCTGGGGATTTGTGGAAGAGTCGACAGAAACCTTCA
This sequence comes from Loris lydekkerianus, assembly GCA_963574355.1. NCBI lineage: Eukaryota > Metazoa > Chordata > Mammalia > Primates > Lorisidae > Loris > Loris lydekkerianus. The sequence continues at coordinate 31,150 of CAUYPK010156623.1, forward strand.
AAATGTTGATGCTGTGCTTGCTTGAAGTGGTAGTTAAAAGGAGTAGATTTTTGAAAAGAGAAGCTAAAATTCCAATTCCTCAACAAACTTAAAGGGAAATAAAGTAATGAAAGCTGGCATTAATACAATAAAGACTCATATAAGGTATAGGAATTGAGCATGAGTTGGCACAATAAATTTTATGCCAAGTTAACAAAACCAGATTTTTTCTTGAGAGTAAAGATCTACCCATGTATTGCATGTTATCTGAGAAGGCCTTTCTTGGGTCACTGGTGATCTCTAGTGATCTGGAATAAAACTAATAAACTATAATTTGGGCAGTTTATAAATAATTTCTGGAGTACTTGACTTAGAGCTAAGGGCACATGTGGATGCTGATGTCCAGCAAGCTGAGCCATTTTTAATAATAATAATCTAATAGGTGAATCTTTTATAGTAGTCTTCCTCAAACTTGTTAATAAGAATCACTGGGGTCATTTGTTTATAGTATAGATCCTCAGGCCTCTCCCCTTGAGATTCTGGATTAGGAGGGGACATGGTGGTAAAAGGGTGGAAGGCCTGGGAATCTGTATTATAAAAGTCTCCCTAGTGATTTTTTTTTTTTGAGACGGAGTCTCACTTTCTTGCCTCCAGGTGAGGACTGAGTTGTCATAGCTCACAGCAACCTCACACTCTTTGGTCTCAAGCAATCCTCTTACCTCAGCCTCCCAAGTAGCTGGGACTACAGGTACCCACCACAATGCCCAGCTATTTTTTTAGAGATGGGATCTTGCTCAGGCTGGTCTTGAACTTGTGAACTCAAGCAATTCACCTGCCTCAGCTTCGCAGAGTGCTGGAATTATAGGGGTGAGCCACCATGCTGGCCTTCCCTAGTGATTAAACCAGGTTACACTGATTGTATTTGTTAGGTAAAGTCCCTCTTACAATCATGTCTTGCCCCAAAATGTGTGCCACACACCAAGACCCCATCCCCTCCCTCCTTCCTTCTCTCTGCTCTCCCCTTCCCCCACCCCCACCATGTCCTTAATTATTATTAATTGACGTCATATTAAAATTGAGTACATAGGATTCATGCTTCTCCATTCTTGTGATGCTTTACTAAGAATAATGTGTTCTACTTCCATCCAGGTTAATACAAAGGCTGCAGTAAACAGTCTAGTGCAAGTGTCCTAATGATAAAAGGATTTTTTTCCTTCGGGGAAGATGCCCAGTAATGGGATTGCAGGATCAAATGGGAGGTCTATCTTGAGTTCTTTGAGGTTTCTCCATACTTCCTTCCAAAAAGTGGAAGTGTAAAAGTGTTCCCTTCTCTCCACATCCATGCCAGCATCTGCAGTTTTGAGATTTTGTGATGTGGGCCATTCTCATTGGGGTTAGATGGTATCTCAGGGTAGTTTTGATTTTCATTTCTCTAATATTAGGGATGATGAGCATTTTTGCATGGGTTTGTTAGCCATTCATCTGTCTTCTTTAGAGAAGGTTCTATTCATGTCTCTTGCTCATTAATATATGGGATTGTTGGCTTTTTTCATGTGGATTAATTTGAGTTCTCTATAGATCCTAGTTATCAAAATTTTGTCTGATTCAAAATATGCAAATATCCTTTCCCATTGTGTAGGTTGTCTATTTGTTTTGGTTGTTGTCTCCTTAGCTGTACAGACACTTTTCAGTTTAATGAAGTCCCATTTGTTTATTTTTGTTGTTGCAATTGCCACGGCAGTCTTCTTCATGAAGTCTTTCCCCAGGCCAATATCTTCCAGTGTTTTTCCTATGCTTTCTTTGGGGATTTTTGTTGTTTCATGCCTTAAATTTAAGTCCTTTATCCATCTTGAATTAATTTTTGTGAGTGGGGAAAGGTGTGGATCCAGTTTCAGTCTTTTACAAGTGGATATCCAGTTCTCCCAACACCATTTATTGAATAGGGAGTCTTTCCCCCAAGGTATGTTCTTGTTTGGTTTATCGAAGATTAGGTGGTTGTAAGTTTTTAGTTTCATTTCCTGGTTTTCTATTCGATTCCAAATGTCTATGTCTCTATTTTTGTGCCAGGACCATGCTGTCTTGACCACTATGGCTTTGTAGTACAACCTAAAATCTGGTATGGTGATGCCCCCAGCTTTTTTTTTTTTATTACTAAGAACTGCCTTAGCTATACAGGGTTTTTTCTGGTTCCATACAAAATGCAGAATCATTTTTTCCAAATCTTGAAAGTACGATGTTGGTATCTTATTGCTTTGGGAAGTATAGACATTTTAACAATGTTGATTCTTCCCAGCCATGAACATGGTATGTTCTTCCATTTGTTAATATCCTCTGCTATTTCCTTTCTTATGATTTCATAATTTTCTTTATAGAGGTTCTTCATCTCCTTTGTTAGGTGTATTTCTAGGTATTTCGTTTTCTTTGGGGCTATGGTGAAGGAAGTTGTGTCCTTAATTAGCTTCTTATCTTGGCTGTTATTAGCGTATGCAAAGGCAACTGACTTGTGGACATTGATTTTATGTACTGAAAATATTACTGTATTTTTTGATGACTTCCAAG